>VKHL01000239.1:0-23422 GCA_015146655.1 Ochromonas danica
TTTTTCGTGAACTCCACCTGAATGATTCTGAAGAAAGAATCATTCAGGTGGAGTTCACGAAAAAGATAATTAAATAAAATCTACCTTTGCAGCATTTCACAGAAGAAAACCAATTCCGTTGCCTTCTATTATCCAATATTATCCAATATTATGAATGGTCTCTCTCTCTCTCCAGCAAGGTCTTCCCCCAGATTTATCCTGGTCTTGCCACCAGATCGAAGCTGTGGGCGACTCGACTACCTGCTTTGCTTTCCTCCTCTGCTCCTCTCCTGATGTTTTCACCAGGCATCGTAACTATTTGTTAACTTTGCTATGACCCTCTGTGGTCATATTACACCACTATTACAGTGGGGCTGTATATCCTACCCTTTCTTCATGTCATTCTTCATACTTGTTCTTCCGATGAATTCGAACAACAATTCGAACCACAAATTGCCTACCTGCAACACCTGGTTCAGACAAGAGCACCTAAATAGCTCATTTCCTAGACACTGAAGTTAAAGTCTTTAGTATCCGGGAAACGAGCCGTTTATGTACTCTTTCCTGAACCAGGCGCTGCAGGTAGGCAATTGAATGGGTCTAGGAAGACTTCGCTAACCTTCAAGGAACTGATCACCGCCTTCTTGATTTCATGAACTCATACCTGGTGACGACTGCCATTAGCAGGGATAGGGACAGTCTAATGTAATGCTTGCTTGGTATTGACCTCCCACATGTGATCGTTTGCACTAATAACTTGTCTTTGATTTTGGGTTCACAAACGCAAGTCATCGAGTCTCTTTTGATAGCTTATAACCCCCATTTGATAGGTTATAACCCTTTACAAAACTGACCCTATTCAGTGACTTGGGATTCCAAGGGTCAGTCAAATCCCAGTCAAATCAAATCAAGCATGCTATGCTGTCTCAAGTTACAGTACCAACAAGTAAAACGTTACCCCAGCAGCAGCAGCAGCAGCAGCAGCAGCAGGTTTTGGCTGGTCTCAAGGCGCTGCTGTGGTACAAACTCATTCCGCTGACATTTTTCACTTGTGAAGATAATTGGAATTGTCGTAATCATCGTAGAGTTACTGTTGACAACGTTATCGATATGAAGTTTTTGAAGTGGGCAAGAATGAATTTGGTTCAACATTTCAACTATAGGAGATGATGCTGATCAGCAAGACCTTTTTACTACCACACAGTAGTAGTAGTAGTAGTGGTTAACTTAGTAGTACTACCTACTGTATGTGAACTACCCAGTGCGTGGGGAGTAATAATACGTGTGTGTGTTTGTGTTAGTGTAATTAATGTGTTCTAATAGACTATGTGTTAAGATCTTTCTTTCACTTTACATTGTTCCTTCCCTATTATTTACTACAAGAACCACCTACTAGACTAGCACACTACTGCACAACAAGGTAGTGCTACCCATTCTATCATATACCGGTAGTAGCTGGCTGACCTTCACTACTGCTCCTACTCCTAACACTCCACCACCTCTTCTTGTTGCTACTGCTACTGCTACTAGCACTACCCTCTTCTAGCTCCTCACTATGTCTACCATCTACTACATCACTACAACTCCTCCTCCTGCTGCTACCACTACTACTACCACTACTACTATCTTGTCTTCTACTCGTCACCTTAGCTCCTGGTATCTTAGCTCCTGGCTCTGTTAGAGTACTAATACCACTACCACTACCAGTAGTAGCAGCAAGAGGTAGTCTCTTCGGGGTAGTGAAGGAAGGTAGTGTAGGTAGTGGTGGTAGCACTTCTACTAACTTAATCGTCACTACTACCTTAGTTGGTAAGGTAATGGGTCGGATTAACTTACGAAGACAAGATGATTCAACATAGGCTACCCCAAAGCGACTACCGAGGAAGTGCGATAAGAAGGGATTACTCTCAATAGAGCGAGAGACTAAGGCAGGCATACGTTGAGCCATTCGATCCAAAGGTTTCTTAAAGAAAGGATGAGTAGAGAGTGGGAGGCAATAGCAGAGAGACCAAGTCAAGGCTAGCATGAAGATTCCTAAGACTTCATGAATAAGGATTGCCTTAGGAATATCATCAGCTGTAAAGCCACGTTCATGAAGACGTTCTAGAAAGTTTTCACGCATTCGAAAAGCTTTAGGTAACTTCATGGTATTGAGGATTAGTCTATAGGACCTACTCTACTACTGTATGTTGTGATTGGTCTGCTAATTGACTGACTGATTGGCTCTGCTTTGCCTCACCATTGAGATGATGAGACAGAGAGACAACAGAGAGACAGAGAGGCTAGAGGAGGTGACTTGGTATAGTGAGAACAGTGAGATTTTATCCTGAAAAACAGACTTCTATAAGGTGTTAGAGGAAAGGAGGAGTTATAAGTCCAGATTTCTTACTATTGACTCTGATGAGGTAAAATGAAGGATGATGCTATATTCAAAAAAACGCGTTTTATCGTTTCTTTGTTAACTTAAAGGAATCGTTAACTTAAGTCAATCTCTTGCCGCTCGCTCATATTCTTGAATATCCATCCCTTCCTTCCCTTCTTCCTCCTCACAGAGAGAAATAAATAAAATGATCCTTCCCTTCACTCTTCTCTTTGTCATCATGACAATCATGTCTACTTCTTTTGCCTGTACTGATTTTTATATGAATTTCTCTAATTATAAGCTCTCAGGTCGTACTTTAGATCTAGGAGCTACCTCTAACTGGACTATCACTGTCTGGCCACGTGCTCATCATGCTAGTGATGTCCTGAAAACTCCTCTTGCTACCTGGTCATCTCCTTTAGGTGCTGTAGGCTTCTCAGGTAATTGGTTTGGGGATGATATCTATGGTTTCCCTACTTTCTATGGAGATTCTTTAAATGAAAAAGGATTATCATGTTCTTTACTTGCTCTTGTGGGTACTCAATATGAAGCAAAAGCACAAGATAAATTAAATATCTTTGCAGGTGTCTTTTGTCATTATGTTGCTACTAACTATGCCACGGTTAGTGAATTACACAAATCTCTAGATGAAATACGTATCTGGGGTCCAGATGCTTTAGCCCAACATTTCATCGTAAGAGATGCAACAGGCCAATCTTTAGTTATTGAATGTGTGAATGGTGTTAAGCAAGTCTATCTTGATTCTAATAATGGAGAAGATGGATATGGTATAACAACCAATGAACCAACCTTTGATTGGCATTTAGAGAATATTGCTAATTATAAATGGAAAAGAACATTATCACGTCAAGCTATTGCTACACCTGGTAATTTCTATCCTGATGAAAGATTTTTACGTACTTATATGATGAAGTCTGGTATGCAAGCTATTGGGTATTTCAATCCTAATGCTACTTTAACTTACCAAGAAGCTATTGGTCTAACCGCTCAGATTCTAAATGTTGTGAGTGTACCATTAGGTGAACAATATGGTACAGATACAGGTGATAGTTCAGGTGAAGGAACCAATCCTGATCATACCTTATGGGCTGTCATTCGTGATCATGCTACCCCTGCTCTCTATTGGAGAGATTCTTTCAATCCTACTTTCCGTCGTCTTGTCTTAACTGATTTAGACTTCTCTTATAAGGCTCATCGTAAGGCAATTAAGTTACAAGATGGTCCTTATTTTGTGGATATGAAAGATCAACTTCAATAAGTGAGATGACTTCTTCTCCTCCTCCTCCTACACTATCTGTGTGTGTGGGAGGTGACTTCTTCATTGGAAGATCATCATTATTCTTGTCATTGTTATATGTATATGAAGCTGGACCTCACTGACTAGTCGCTATTCAGTGAGATGTCTTCTAGCTATCTGGCTTTCTGAGGCTCTGACTATCTGGCTTTCTGGCAGAGGTATCCCTTCCCTCTCACTAGTAATGTAATAGTAGCACACTTCCTTGCAGTCAACACCTAGTTGGTAGAGGTAGAAGATAGTGGTAGAGAAGGAAGAGTAGGTATTAGCTTCTGTAATCCCCTTTACAGAACAATAACAACTACAACTACCCACCTTTTACATCAAAAAGCGAGTTAGTATTGTGATGCGTGGGAATTATCTGGTTGAAAGCGAGTTAGTATTACGGTGCGTGGGCGTCATAGTCCACACTGCCCCACCGCGCAGTGCATGAGAGGGCAGCAGTCAGTGAAAGGGCATCGATTGTTATTGAGACCATCTATCAACTATCTCTCTCCTGGTATTAATAAGATGTTTAGAAGATTAATCTATCGTTCTCTACCTTCTTGTTCTCTTCAACAAGTTCGTTCTAAAGTCACTTTTTCAGCAGCACATGCTCAAGATGGACCTAAAGAATACCTTCAATTCTTAGCAGACAAGAAGAAGTCTGTAAGTCACCTAGTACACTGTCTTTCTCTCTTTCTGTATCTGTCTTGACCACTCTTCTTCTTTGTCATACTAGGGACAATTTCTGGCTAATCGTGATCTTCGTCATATCATTTTAAAAGCTAAAGAAGCCAAGGACTTCCAAACTGCTTATAATGCTGTTGTTCTTTATCAAGGTCAAAACTTTGACTTTAATGAAGAATTATGTAGTCATTTTGTTCAATTAGCTATTGAAAATCAGCGAGCCAAGCTAGCAGTCAACTTCTTTAAGAAGCCTGATGTTAGATTAGGAGCTTGGCTATCCAGAAAGCCTTTTAATGCACTCTTGGAAAATCTATTAGAAGGCAAAGATTATGCTAGCGTGGCTAATTTATTGAATGTTGTCAAAGCGAAAGGAATATCATATATAGTGGAAGAGAAGACTTTGGCAGATCTTGCAGCTATTGTGGAACAAGCAGAAGATAAGGAAGCTGTGGCTACTTTACAAGAAGCTCTTCAGAAGAAGTAAAACAACTGAGAATCTTTCTCATTTTCCCTCTTTCTCTCTCTCTCTCTTGCTTTCTTTCTCTTTTAGTATGGTAATATTACTGACTGAGAGTAGAAGAAATGATTGTGTGATATAAGAGATGAGCTTTTGTAATAGGATATGCCTGAGAAACGTCTCATAACTGTGTCCTTGTTAAGTCAAGGGCATATTGTACTTGTCACAGAGTTAAGCTGTATTCTTTAGCTTAAAAATAAACAATAGTAATACCAGAGCGGAGGAGATAACGGCTGCCAGAGTGACCGTACTGACCAAAGGAAGATCTTCCATGCTACCAACTGGCATAAGGAAGGATATTTCATGTTGAGAAGGAATTCTATCTTCCAGCACATTAGAGGACTCTTGCATAATGATGACAGGGTTATATCCACCGATCCATCTATTCCATTCTATCATCTGTGCTGCAGAACAAGCTGCAATAGGCAATGATGATGATGATCCTTGTCCCTTCATTGCTTCTTCTTCTATTCGATTATGGTGTGCTTGTAGTAATGATGTCAGATGGACACATCTAGGAACACGACCATCACTATTACTACCACTACTACTAGCACCACCTACCTCAGCGGTAGTCTTTCCAAGATAACTCCTCTCTTGACAACGACGAGTATCAACTAATCGACCGTCTACTACTGATGGTCTTATGAAGACAAGAGGATAAGCAAGCTTCCTTTCTATTCTAGAATTGCTGATAGTGGATTGTGTTGCTGCTTGATGATACTGTTGATGAATAGGAAGAGAAAAGTTATGATGAAATATGCAATCTCTTCTCTGAGAAGAAGAGGAACAAGAGGAAGAATGAGTACTATCTAAAGATAAGAACTCAATTCCTGTTAATCCTAGAGGAAGAATTAGTTCATGATCAAGAGAGAGATCTTCATAAGGTGCTCCATCACGAGGAATGGAGAGACGAATAGGTTGATGTTGCCAATTCCTCTAACAGGAGAAAGAGAAAGAGCATATAGTATAGGTTAGTATAGGTTAGAGTGAGTCATGAGACATCATTCAATAGTCAATGAGAGAGAGAGAGAAGCATGTGCTGGGATACTAGGATACGAAGTGAAACTGAAAATTCAGTCTTCCTGAGCTGAAACAAGCCCCACAGACCAAATCTTTCACACCCTCCCTCACTCGAGTAGGAAGGTGTAGGTAAAGAAGAAGAAGAAGGAGAAGATCAATCACTTACTTCAAGTTCATAGTCATCGAAATAGAGTCCATTTGGCAGTTGAAACAGATAGAAGAGATCAATGACTTCACTTTCGATTGGAAGAGAGAGATTCAAGCTCACTCTGATCATCTGATGCATACCTGAGCCTTCAGATATCTTTTCAATGCGTCCTTCTGAGTATCCAATGGGCATGATGGAACAAAAAAGGGAAGAACTCATCTCCTTGACCTTTGATTGATGCCTTCCTGCTCTTATTAACAAACGCGTTTTCTGTTCCACAAACGAGAGTTTTACCCAATCAGCCAGTTCAAGCGTAGGGAATTTAAGGGAATCCAAATGGTTTAGGGGGTCCAAGACTATACTTATAACATTTGGCGGAACCCGTTAGAGAGTCTATAATTGCTTATTAGTGCTTCAAGATCAAGATAGGTCACTATATCAATGTTACATCAGCATGTTACTGTACAAGTTGTAATCTATTCTTCTGCTGGTTTAGTAAAAGCAGTAGGTACTAAGATTCTTCTCAAATAATCAGGTTGTAGGTTGGTTAGAATAACATCTGCTGCAGGGTAGAGTTCCTCCTTGTTCACATCTGCTATACTATCCTCACTAATATCTCTCAATAACAAGGCAGTCTTCATACCCACTGCCTTGGCACCATGAATATCCTTCTCATAAGAGTCTCCGACATAAAGAATACGATGGCAAGGCATACCCAATTTCCAACTACAAGCAAGAAAGCCAATAGGGGAAGGCTTAGAGGCTCCCACATCACCTGAAGTGAGAAAAAGATCAACATAACCATGCAAAGTGGTATTTTGAGCATTCCCATTAGTTAGCACATGAGTAGAGATCTTGTTTTCCTTGAAGTACTTAAGGCATGGCAGAGTATCTTCATAGAGAAACTCAGACAAATTACTGCGAGTCTTTAAGAAGGACTGTGTGTGTGGTACAGAGAAAACAGTCAGTCATTAAGCCACCAGACAAGGTTCCAGAAGACTAAAGCATACCTCCATGAGAGTAGGTAAATGATGTTCAGCTCCTTCAGCAGTCAAAGCAGACAATAAGACTTGTCGACGAACCTCTGTCAAATCATGTGCTATGAGAGGTTGCTCCATCTTAACTCTATTGAGTGATAAATATGAGAAAAATACACACGGATCAATTCACTCTGCTAATCACCAGATATTATTAGACTTACTTGTGCATTAGTTCCGGTACTTGACTCTCAATATTCTCCCAAACTTTGGGGCAATATGTCATTAAATAAGACTGTAATTCTTTATAGGCCCGTCTCAAAGGTCCTGAAGAAGGACAAAGAGTATCATCCAAGTCAAAGATAACGACATCAAAGCTGCGTTCCTTCCTCTCCTCCTCCTCCTCCTCATTACGTTGGGCATCTCTGCTATTCCATAGATGGAATCTTTCTCTCTCTTTCACTAAGATCTGCTCCAGAACCAATGCTAATTGAGCTCTTCCTTGAGAATATGATTCATAATCTGAGCGAATGACAAAGTCAGCACGTTGACATTTGACTTCATCAGGTAGTTGTTTGGCAAGGATAGATTGAAACTTAGCTTCCGTCATTCCAGGTCGTTTTAATACACGCTGTCGTTGAATATCAGGATTAGCAGAGACAACTAAGGTATAGTCAATATCATAGGAGGAACGAGATTCGAATAACAATGGAATATCATAAACAATGAAGAGATCTTGTCGTTGAAGAGCTTCTTGATAGAATCTCTCTCTTCTCTTTGCAACTAATGGATGAACAATCTTCTCAATAGCTTGTAACAGGGAAGGATTAGAGAGGATAAGTGTGGATAGCTTACTACGCTCGATACCTCCTTCTACTACTGCCTCAGGGAAGAGTTGACCAAGAGGTGCAACAGCTTCACCCCCTGGAGCATATAAGCTATGAACAGCTTCATCAGCATCAAAGACTGGGATGCCTAATCGACGAAATTGCTTCGTTATGGTGGACTTGCCCATACCAATGGATCCAGTCAATCCGATGACAATAGGGCGGAAGGGATGCTGTCCACCATGGTCTTTAACTAAATTACTACCACTTGCAGTGCTCATTCTCAGTTTTCCTAACCAGGAATGATGACAAGATGAGGTAGTAGTGGTGGTGGAGGAGGAGGAGGAAGTGGTAGGAGGAATGGGAAGATTCCGTCCAGAATACAAGAGAGAAGGAAGACAATGTAAGCAAGCAAATAGACAGTAAAAGGTCAAGCGACTACTCAATGAAGATGATAAAGAACTTTGAGCAAGCTTAAGCCAAGGCTTTACAAGCATTACGATTCTATTCTCTCGTCGAGTTTTCTGTTTTCTTGTTCTCTTTCTTATTGGGCAAAGAGGCAGACTATTATTGTGTTGCGCGGTGATAGATCTTTCTCCCCCTTGCAATACAATAATAATCTAACTCATCCATTTTCTTTTCATTTTCCCCCAGCAGAGCCCATTTGATAGATCTCTGTTATCATTAATCCTATGAGCTGAAAAGAACAATGACAAGGTAATGATCAAATCCAAAGTATAGATTAGAATACATTAACTTATCCACTTTTCTTGTTTTATAGAGAGTATCTACTTGGCTTGATCTTCATTCTCCTCTGTGCGGCTATATGGGCAGGGTAAGTGAATCGAATCCTTCCTTATCCTACGTATATGTGGTGTATGTCTACTGTCTACTGTGAACTTTATGAGATGACATGTTAACCCCTCACACCGTCACACCGTCACACCACTATAACTAATCCCTCACTTCTTCTTCTTCATTTCAACTACTCCAGGGCAAGTGTACTCATTCAATATATCTATGAAGATCTTGATTTTCGTTCACCTTTCTTTCTAACCTATCTTGCTACAACTTTACTATCTGCTCATCTTCCAGCTTATTATGGTCATCGTTGGTATCGTGAGAATTGTAATAAGAAGAAAGGAAGAGGAGAAGGAGAAGGAGATGATGATGACGTGGTAGGAGGTGATGAGAAAGGAAGAGATGAGAGGTCCTTGTTATCTGACGTCTCTAATCATAATAGTACACATAGCCATACAAGTATAGGTAATCCTTTACATCAACCATCAATTGACTTCCCAGCTATAGAAGAGAACACTTCCTCTATACCCACTGCCAGCACTACCTCTTCTGTTAGAATGACTACCTGGGAGGTGGTCAAGATTGGTGCTCTTATTGCACCAGTCTGGTTTGGTGCAAACTGTCTCTATAACTACTCTTTACTTATGACCTCTGTAAGCAGCTCGACGATTATCAGGTAATTAATACCATCCATCACTGTTGGATGAGATACTGTAGTTAGCGATGATGATCATGGCGTGATGATAATTATGATGATGATTTTTTTAGTAATCTGTCTTCATCCTTTACCTTATTCTTTGCCTGGTACATGGGTCTTGAAGGAGTGACTTGGGGAAAGATTCTTGGAGTAATAATATGCTTTGTTGGTTAGTTATTCTTTCCCTATGAGCATATATATTGGGTTGAAATATGATACTTATAAATGTCATATTATGTATATATATAGGCGCAGTAGTTGTAGGATTGCAAGATGAAGATGGTTCCCAACAACAGACAGTAGTGGGAGATATTGTTGCCTTGCTAGCAGCAGCTGGCTATGGCGTCTATACGACAATCATTCGTTTTGCTGTACCCAATGATGAAGCTGTCTCTATGCAACTTCTGCTAGGCTATGTAGGTGCTGCTAATGGATTGATGCTACTTCCAGCCCTTATTATTATGGTAAGTTACTACTATGACTAGATAAAAGATATCGCTAATAACGATGTTGTTTGATAAGATATGCGTTGGCTGGGGTAATATAGCTTCTATCTCGGGTCAAGCATTTGGATTTATAGCTTTGAATGGATTTATGGATACAGTCATTGCTGACTATTTCTGGGCTCGAGCAGTTATATTAACCTCTCCAACAGTAGCTACAATTGGCATGTCTATCACTATTCCTATCGCTCTAGTCACAGATTACTTTATTAATGGCATTTCACCAACCTACATTTCTGTGCTTGGATCCTTGAGTGTGATTGTAGGGTTTATTTTAGTCAATATGACACCTGAACAAGAAGCAGAAATTGTTGATATGGGGAAGAGAACCTTTTTCTACCTTTTCTATGGCATAAAGGAAATGGACTACCCAGGAAGTGTAAAGGAAGGGAGAAAGGAAAGTGGAGATGATGTTTTGGAGAAGAGAGAGATTGTTGGCTCAAGCACCAGTAGAATTAGTTGAATAGTCTTGCTATTTACTGTATGTCAGTTAGTGAATTGGAATTCAAGAGCTGGATAAGTAGGTCACTCTACTACTGCACTACTCTTGAAATGTACTTGTTTTGTAAAAATTGTAAAAGCTAATTTAGTTTACTTACCATCAGGTTCTGACTGGTTTGAATCCTCAGAATCTTACCATCAATAATACCAGCAGGAATACTGTTAGTCTAGTCTAGTCTAGTCTCTGTATGTCTCAGGGTGGAACTTGGTTATTCAGATTTTCTTTATCTGTATAACTTTTTCATCGCTAGACTAGATCAATTTCCTCTGATTGAAATCCTAAACACCAATAGAATTAGTCTACTCTTTATTATTGATTTGGTACTATTCGAGAGCAAAAGTTTGAACGTCCGCGACAAAATTAATTAAGAAACAAACAAACATTTCTCCTTCATGTTGTGAATCAAATATGGCGGGAAAGTGATATATCTAGTGTAACTCATAGGAAACCTATAGAAGAAGAAGAAGAAGAAGGGAATCTCCTCTTTCTCTTTGTTTCTCTCTCCTTCTTGTTCTTGTTCTTGTTCTACTTCACTATTGGTGGTATAGAATTCGTTTTGACAAACTTGGCACAGCCTAAAGCAAGTCTTAATAAGTAACACACTTCAACATCACCAACATTTTCTGCACAACGATCAGGATTGAAAATATCTGCTAAGATACCTAACTGCTTCTCAGATGGTGAGACTGTGATAGTCGTGGCTTTATCAACTTGTATTTGCAACTTCTTGTCAGTAGAAAGGTACTGATACCAGGAATTATTGTCTTCTTCACTCTTCTTGTATTCCAACGACGACGAAGCTGTTTGTATTGTTTCTTCAATAGGAGTAGTAGTATTATTACGTTTGATTTCTTCTTCTTCTTCTTCTTCTTCTTCTCCATAATGAATTAATATATACACAGTACGAATAGCTTGAGCATATCTTTGTATGAGAAGTAAGTCATTTGTTGTCACTGTGGTGGTAGTAGTGGTAGTGGTATTGTTGTTGTTATTGTTGTTGTTTGTTCCTGCTGCAGTAGCAGTGGGGGATGACGATGACGATGTATTGACTTGTTGTTGTTGTTGTTGTTGTTGTTGATAGTCAGTCTGTAAGTTACGTAACATAATCTCAATAGATTTCAATTGTACACGAGAAATACGTATTTTCTTCAATGCTGGCTCAGAGGAAGGAGTAGATTGATCAACTCCACCAGAGGTAGTAGTAGTAGCAGTAGCAGGAGGAGGAGGAGCCTTTCCTTTTACTGGTGCTATTGGAGTAGGAGGAGTAAATAGTACATCACCTAATATAAAGATCCCTTCTGCTTCATTGAAGATTCCCCATGTAGGATGAAGGTGATCACTACCACCACTACCACTACCTTCTTCTCTCCTCCTCCTCCTCCTCCTACTGCTACTACTAGAAGGCTTTATAGTCCATATAGTAGAGATCGTATTAATAGGAACAATGAATGATGTTTGTATACTATTTGGTAATGAAGTAATTGTCATATTATTACGATAATAACTATCCACATCAGTTAAGAGAAGATGTAACTCATTCACTAGACTATGTTCCATATTATAGAATGATTTAGGATGAGTACTTAAAGTAAACATATCATCTGTTTGTCGTATAGTAGAAGTAAGAAGAAGTAGTACATCTCTAGAGGTGAAGGGAGGAGGAGGAGGATTAGTACCACCTTTATTGTCCTTTGATGCTACTTTTCCTCCTCCTCCTCCTCCTTTACTACCTTTCTCATTGACAACAGGTTCTACAATGACAGTAGTAGGTTCACTTCCATCAGATAGTTTGTTACCACTTATAGAAGAATGATAACAAGTAGTTAATATACGTTCCAATGCTGCAGCACTGCTACTACCACTACCACCACCTCCTCCTCCTCCACCACCACCACCACCACCACCACCACCACCACCACCACCACCACCACCACTAGAAGTGATAGTAGTCTCTGGTAGTGTAACCAATTGACTATAAACGATAAGGTAAAGATTATGAAATCTAATAGCTTGCATAAGATAGAAGATAACTGCTTTACTTCGTTGTATACTAGACTCTATCCATGTCTCTAACATAACATCTATTTCAGTTATATTGGTCTTACTAGTATTCGTTGTAATAACATTATATAAGTTAGACTCTGTTAGAGTGTTAGCAATTGTTAGACAGACATCACGTAGTAGTAAATATTGATAACTACCTCCTCCTCCTCCTCCTCCTCCTGCTACTACTGATGATGATGATGATGATTGACATGATGATGCAAAGTATAATGTTGCTAAGAGAGGTGCTAATAGAAGATCGATAGGAATACTACTTCTTGTTGGTATTACTTTCCTACTACCCAATCCTCCTCCTCCTCCTCCTCCACCAACACTATTCATGGTATCAGGTGGTACAGTGAATAAACTCATAGCACTACTAGCATTACCTAACAGTCCTCCTCCTCCTCCTTGTTGTTGTTGTCTTCTCAAGGTATACATAGCATGTTCTACTCTTGCTTTACCTACACATGCTAAAGCTTGTAATCTTATATATAATGGTAGATTAATCACTTCTCTCATTAACTTAACAGTTTGTTCTGCTAATATCATAATATCTTGTAATAGTTTATCTTCATGTAGATCTACTAATTGTAACCCATCTTGTTGTTGTTGTTGTTGTAGTATAGTATAGACTGTATCAACATAACGATTATTAGTCATATACTTCTTCTTTCTAGTATCTTCCTTATCCATACATATAGACGAGTATAAGGTGAAGTTATACTTATTAGAATTAGTATTATCACTATTTATTTTATGTAATTCATTAAACATCTCTGTTAGATCCTCTGTATACTGTAACATGAGAAGATAAAGTTGACTAGAATGTAAATATTGTAAAAACATTAATAATTGAATATGACTCATTAGATAGAGTCTAGTATAAGGTTGATAGATGTTAATGATGTTAGAACTATCAAATAAGAAGTTCTCTTGCCAATCAATGGGACCTATTCGTAAACCTGTTGATTGACTAACACACCAAAGGTCTTTAACATCACCAATACCACTACCACTACTACCACTACTATTGTTAGTATGATAGTGTTGGTGTTGAGGAGAAGAAGAAGAAGTGTTATGTTTGACTTTCCTCTTACTATTCTCCCTACCACCACCTCCTCCTCCTGCTCCACCACCACCACCTCCTCCTCCTGCTCCTCCTCCTCCACCACCACCTCCTCCTGCAGATGATGATGATGATGATGATGAGAGATGAAAATGATGTTCATATCGATGTGGATGTGGTTCCCAGGTATGAAATTCAGTAAAGAGGTATTGTAAAGGAGTGAAGACACTATTCTCTCTCTCCATTGACTTCTTGACCTCTTCATGATGATGAAGGAGAAGGTTACTATCAGGTCTAACAATACCATGTAATTCACACACTTTCTCTGTTAGATAAAGATTATCTTTTAATTCTAAATAAGCTAAGAAGATATGACGTATCATATCATGTTGTTTTACCTTCTTCTCATTATCATCCTCATGAGGAGGAGGAGGAGGAGGAGAAGTGGTAGGAGGAGAAGGAGGAGGAGGAGGAGTATTGACATGATAAGAGTATTGACATGTTAATATCAATATCTTCGCTTTCATAGCCTTTGCTTGAATTAAAAGAGAATTTTCAATATGATAACCTTGTAATAGTAAGATACAGTTATTCACTTCAATTATAGCTTCTTTCAGTTTATCTAATGAAAGGTAACTTAACGTTAGATAGTAATAACAACTAGCTTGAGTTATGAAATTACATATCAGATCACATTCTTTCTTCATCTTATAACATAATTGAATGACATCATAATGTTTATTCTGTTGATATAAGAGATGAATAACTTCTAATTGATATTGAAAATAGGTATTAGTTAAGATAAAATGTTTCTCCCAGGTTAAATGATGATTATGATTCATAAAGGGATGAAGAAACAGTTTAATGGAAGTGGTTAATAGAAAAAGACATTTTCGATAATCGCGTTTTTCTAATTCAATAAACTGTTCTTCTAGATAAATAGCTTTATGATAAAGATCAAATAGAATAGGTTGAGTGAATAGACAACGAACAAAGGGAGACTCTATAGAAGACAGATAGTCCTTCCCATCTTGTTGTCTACTACTACTATTATTAACATAGTTATAGTTATCAATATTAATCAATTGATCTTCTTTCAGTTCATATAGTAGACTTTTCAGTTTTGATAATAAAGTCTGACAATAACTACTACCACTACCACCACCACCACTAGTACTATCTCCCTTAGTCATATTAGTAGTAGTAGTAGTAGTAGTAGTAGTAGCTAAATGATAGTTATAGAGTAACAGACAACAAAGATAATATAATCGAGCTATATCTTGTTGATCGATTACTTTCACTTCTGGTAGATAGTCTTGAGGATTTACACTCACTGTGTTAGTAGTACTGTTAGTATCCTTTCCCTTATTACCCTTCCCACCTTTACTAGTACTAGTACTAGCAGCAGTAGCTAGAGAAGCTGTTTCTTGAGCTGCTTGAACTGTTTTTTCTAATTGACTTTTCTGTTCTACCGTTAGTCTATCGAGAGGTATCTTAGTCATGAAGACTTCTTTATTAGCCGTTAGGAAGTCTTGGAATAGACTAGGGAATTTCATAACCCATTCTAATGCTGCAGCATTTGTATTAGTCACTGCAGGAGGAGAAGGAGGAGGAGGAGGTTCTTTGGTAGCTTTACCTCCTCCTCCTCCTGATGATGATTTGGTATCAGCTGGAGGAGGAGTAGGAGGAGGAGGTATAGGTAGTTGTGAATTAACAAAGCTAGGACAGTTTTCAAATGATAGCCCATGACTTTCAATTTCATTAAATCGATCATTAGCTACTTGATTCCAATCATCATGATAACGATGAGAATGAATAAGAAGTAATGATCTAGGTAATTGACTTAACATACTAATCGCTTCAGCAAAGAGTTGTAAACTAATTAATGCTTGTATACGATAACTACGACTTTCATAGAAGTACCGCATATTGTGTAATTGTGTAATACTAAGAAATTCATTAAATACGATTAATGGTAAAGCATATAAAGGTTGATGTAGATACTCTAATAAGACTTTAATACAGATGGTGATACTTGTATATAGACTATAGACATTCACTTCATAATGTTGTAATAGTAATAACGAAGATGATGATTGTAATTCTTTACATTGATAGGTAGCATATCCTTGATAAGTTAATGGATGACTTAGACTATTACCATTACTATTATTACCATTACCATTATCTTGACTTAATAACTTCATTAACATCTCACTTGCTAGTTGACTATATTGACAAACGCGTTTATAGCTAATCCCAGTACTAGTACTAGTACTAGTACCACCAATAAGTAGTTTATTCTTGTTGGTTTGATAACAATAGTAGATCCCTCTACCACAAGCTATTAACAGATAAAAGATACCACCTAAATCATAATCATTCTCACATAAACGTGTTGTTTGTGTAATAATAGCTCGATGATTGTCTATTGCATTATACACACTAAAGTACCCATCGATAGCATCTTGTATATAGATATGTAATTGTTCAAATTCTTTTAAGTAAATCATTAATTCACTCATATCATTTAAAGCATACATTAATAAGAGCTTTTCTTTATTTTCTCGTAAGATATGAATAACCTTCGTATACTCTTTCTTAACCTTTTCAATCAAACTTGTAACATCTCCTCCTCCTCCTCCTCCTACTGCTCCTCCTCCTCCTGCTCCTACACTACCACTCATAGTATTACTAGTCATATTAGTATTAATAGTATTACTAGTATTCATTGATTTCAAAACAGGAGGTGATTGAGGTACATTACCGTTACCACTACCACTACCGTTACCACTACCGTTACCATATGAAGAAGGGCTACCACCATTGTTACCGTTGTTACCGTTGTTAGCATTATGAAGGTAACGATAGAGTATATGAAGATGATGACGTATTTTAATTAACATCACTTGATATTTACTATTACTACTATTACTACCATTACTATCATCATGTTGTTGTTGTTGAATGACTTGTTGAATAGTAATTAAATTAATTAATTCATTTTTCTTTTGATTTAATAGGAGATAATCTTGTGTAATAATAGATTCTAAATGTAGTTTTTGTGTTTCAAAAGCTATTTCTTCATCATCTTTTTCTAAACGATTAATTTTTAATTTCTTTTTACGTTGTTTAGCTTGTGTTTCTTCATATAAACGAATAAACGCGTTTAACTTATTTTGTGAAATTGTATAATTGTTAGTATAATGATTAATAATCATCTCTTGCATATCTTTACAATAAGGTAGATATAGATTAGTAATGATTTGTATTTCATGTGAACAAAATACTTTATATAAGTAGACTAATCTTAACATACGAGGTATAATTATCATATTATAATTAATATTTTGTATTAGATAGACTATTTGTAACCAATATGTTATAATATCTTTAAGATGTAATAGTTTATCTTGTATCTCTCGTAGATGATAGGCAGGGAGTTGATCAATAATAGACGAAGAGGAGGAGGAGGAGGAGGAGAAAGTATCTGCTGTAAGTAAATAAATTGTAGTACCATCATCATCATCATCATCATTGCTATCATATACATTAGCACTACTACTAGTAGTAGCAGTGGTGGTAGTGTTACTATCTCTACCTTGTATACCAATAGCAGTAGTAGTAGTAGTAGTAGTAGTAGTAGTTACCAATCTAGTTAAAGGATTATACACTCCTAACATATCTTCTATCATAGTTAACATTGCTAAATAGACTTCAACGACTAGTTCCATTAGATGAGGGAAGGTCTTATAGAATAACTCTGCTGGGATATAATAGGCTAGTAGATGATTAAACATGTCAATTAAGATATTAATACCTTGATGATAGTGTTTAGCTTGTATAGAGAAGAGGAAAGATAGACTTAAGTTAGTTATAGTAGAGGATAACATATTAACAATATCCTTTGATAATAGGCTATTGTTAGCATCATTACTAGTATCGTTACTAGTGTTAGCATTGTTAGCATTGTTAGCATTGTTAGTGTTAGTAGCATTACTACCTTCTTGTTTATCCTCTTCAGTAGTTGAAGAAGAAGGAGCAGGAGGAGCAGGAGGAGGAGGAGGAGATTGACTAGTTGCTAATGATTGTTGTTGTAGTTGTTGTTGTAGTTTGAATAGGTTAGCATCTATCTTATGTAATGGTCCATGCCCTCGTGTATCAGGTACAAATACTCTAGTAGGAGGGTAACAAGGTGTTAGTAAAGTAATGATTTCAGAGAGATATTGAGCTTGTAGTCTACTCTCTTCCTCTGTGATAGTCACAGAAGACTCACTGGTATAGGGGTTAGGTGGTTCAATAGTATCACCTCCTCCTCCTCCTCCTCCTCCTGCTGCTGCTATAGGAGGAGGAGGATCCTTTCCCTTCTGTTGATCTTTTCCCTTCCCTTTACTATCTTTACCACCACCAGTAGTAGTAGAGGTAGCAGACAATAGACTAGTCTTTAACATAACAAACTCCTTAGCAGATATACAGAATGTACTAGTAGTAGTACTAGTAGTAGTAGTAGTAGTATACTTCTCTAATGTCTGTTTAATATCTGGTGCTAAGTAATCAATCACAATAGGTAATTTGGTTGTTACTACATTTCTCATAGTCTCTATAGTAGTATTACTACTACTAGTATAGGTAGTAGATGATAATGTATTATCCTTATTCTTATTATATTTTAATGCTTTTAGTACATTAGTAACTACACTAAGATAGTCAGAATAAGACTTTGGTAATTGATCTAAGATAGTTGAGAGAATAGATTGTTGGTTAGGAGTAACTACACCTCCTCCTCCTCCTATAATATCTTCTTCTTGACCAATAAGATAAGCGATACGATATAGACTAGATTGTGTCCAAAAGTTACTATTAGTAGTACTAGTACTAGTAGTAGAGGTAGTGTTAGAGGTAGTGTTCGAGGTAGCAGATCTGTTAGCAATCTGATGTAACACTGTTTTAACTAATTCTAATAGAGTACCTCTCTGAGGTGTATTAACGGTAACTTTTCTATCAACTATTTGATATAATGCATATAGATCATTACCTATTTCTTCTGTAAATGCTATCTTACTTAGTGTATCTACACCACCACCACCTCCTCCTCCTGCTGCTCCTCCTCCTCCTGCTACTGTACTCATAGGGTAGAGGTTATCAAAGAGTGGTAATATAGACTGTATAGTACCTATTCTAGCAGAGACTATAACTAACCATGCCATAGTAGTAATATAGACTTTATGTAAACTACTAGGCCATGTCTCTCTATTAGTAAGTTGTAACACTACTACCATTCGTATAAGAAAAGGTTGTATATAGGATGCTAAAGGTAATAAATGATAACGACCCCAATCTTGTAATAGATTATAACATAAATAACATGTTACGATTAATAACGGATAGTTAGTGTTACTACTAGTGGTAGTAGTGTTACTAGTGTTACTAGTGGTAGTACTAGTAGATTGTATTAATTCAAATATATTCTCTAAATGAATAAACATTGTTAAAAACTGTTTTTCATTGTCTTTTGTCTGATTGAAAGTATAAGAATGACCCATTCTACCAGGTTGAAAGAGTGAAGTAGAGATGTAATAGAGATAACTTGTTAGGAATACCTTTTGATGATAGGTTGAAGTTAATGAGAGGCGATGGTAGTCTAACGGATAGTAGCAATCTATAGGGAAGAGATTATAACCATTTGTTAATGTGAAACTTTCAGTCGGAGGAACTGAAAGAAGAGTATCCCGAGCAATTTGTGAGAGAAAGATCTTTTCAATCCGACTACTACTACCTCTTCCCCTCCTCCTCCTCCTCCCCCCACTACTACTACTACTACTACCACTATACTTCTCTTTATACATCTGAACTAATAGAATAGATAATATAGAAGTATTAAGAGGATGAACTGTTTCAATCACAGGTGTAGAAGGTGATAGTAAACGATGACTATTACTATGACTAACCATCTCATGTTTACTATTAAATGCTGCTGTAGCAAAGATATATTCTTCATTTGTCACTAAAGGACCAAGACGTACTACATGATCTAATAGAAGTCTATGTATCATATGAGGATCTCTCTTAGTAGTAGAGGTAGTGTTAGAGGTAGTGTTAGAGAGGTTAAAGGCTTCTTGTTTCATAGGGTAGTATAATAGTTTAGAATCAATAGCTGGTATAGTAATATTACAACCAGGTAACATATTATTATAAATACTAACATCTGTACCTGATAATCCTTTTTCTTTACCATACACTTTATAATACTGTACATTACCATTACTGTTAACATAACCATGACCACCGTTAACATAACCATTGTTGTTATCGTTAACATTACCATTACCGTTGTTAAGACTATTACATTGTATAGGTAGAAGATAGATATAACGTGATGAACGACTTAATAAGAAAGGTGATTTAAACTCATTATTTGTCATAATTAATACTTCTTGAAATGATTGACATAATCGATGTTCTGAAGCTTCTGCTTCTTGAATATGAATGAGAGCTAATTGTAGATATTTATCAATATAGTCTACTCTACTACTACTACCCTGATCCTCCTCCTCCTCCTCCTGCTGCTGCTGCTCCTCACTTGCTACTGGTACTTCTTCTATCTTAGCCATTTCAATGTATAGGATAGCAAGAAGATAATGATTTCGTTTACAATAACGAAGCAATTGTAACTTTACTATAGACCAACTCTCCACTGGTTTATACCATGATGATGATTGATCTCCTACCTCTCCTCCTCCTCCTCCTGCTGCTGCTACTGCTGAATTATCACTTGTTAGTCCTTCTACCATACCTTTACTGACTTTTGCTACGCGTTTCTTGGTAGAAATCGCGTTTTTGTTGTTATTGTTATTATTGCTATTACTCTTAGCAGAGGTGGTGATAGTAGGAGTAGCTCCTCCTCCTCCTCCTCCTCGAGCCTGTTTATATACTCCTTCTTTCTTCTTCTTCATATAATGTTCTTTATAATAAGCTAACTCACAACGGAAATATAAGGCTATAACATCAATATGTAATTCACTAATTGCTCTATCAATAGTATCATAAGCTGCATGACAAAGTCCAAATAAACCAAATCCTGCATAAGCAAAGGCTCCTAATCGTTTACGACTATCATACCAATCAAAGAGTGTAGATTGACAACTAATAGAAGCATGTTGTAATGCTATGATATCACGTATATCTTCAGGTGAATGAATTAAGAAATCTACTCTAAAATTACGTAATTCATCAATTGTGATTAAGATAGACTGTGTAATAGCTATGACTTGACGATATTCTCCTTGACTATATAAGAGATTACCTAATAAGATAGATACACTAATATAGAAGACAGGATCATAATAGACTATTCCATCTAATGCTTGTAACACTACTTGTAGAGTCTCACTGAGTAAGGAGGTGGTGGTGGTGGTGGAGGAGGTGGAGGAGGAGGAGGAGGATGGCAATGGTCCTTGTCTAGATAATAATAACTGAATAGGTATATATAGTACTTTACGAAAGACTTCAATCGCAATAAAGCTTAACATTGATCTATTACGATAAGAACTTTCTGTAAATAACATTGTTTGTATTGAATACATCAAGTCAACTAATCGTTTGCTATTATTAACACTATTACTATCAGATAGACTATCATGGTTGTTGATAGTATCAAGACTACCACTAGTTGTAGTTGTAGTAGATGATGATTGTTGTTGAATGACTTCATGAGCTTCTATGATAATAGTTAACTTGTCAAGGTACTCTCTGTTATGACTACTAATAGTACTACTAGTACTAGCATTATCATTAGTAGTATTAGTATTACTATCTTCTGTTTGTTGAGATAACGATGATATCCAGATATTCTTATAATATGTTAATGAAGTCCAGATAGATGACAGAATGACTTTATTATTGTCATCCTCATATAGAAAGTGATCATTTATCAGGAAATAGGCTACTTCACAGGCTACTTCAATAGATGGTAGCAAGTTAGTAGTAGTGGTAGTGGTAGTGGTGGAGGAGGAGGAGGAGGGGGGTGGTTGTAAATAAGCATTAGCTGCTTTAAGAAGACATTGTGAACGCTTTATATAAGCTTCGTTTTGATTCCCAGCATTGATAAGATGGACACGAATAAACTCGACAAGACAGCGATCAGATAACTTTAGATACCCTCTACTACCTCCTCCTCCTCCTCCTGCTCCAGCTGCATAATCAGGATAAGGACGATAAGAAGATGTTAATAACCTTGTCATAGTAAAATCTAATCGATCAGGATCACGGAAATGATCCAGAAGATATCTTAAGACTGACAAATCTTCTTGACTTTCTTGTATCATAGTAATAGTATTCTCTGGTATAGGAGGATCTAATTGTTCTCTTTCCCATAGATTAGTTACTTCTTTATTAAGATGTCGTAAGAGATTCTCTCCTTCATCTAGACGATGATTTTGACATGTTAAGATAGCATACAAGGTGGTGATGGTTAACTTAAGTCGTAATGGTAAATGTCGTATAGTACATAAGTTAATAACAGTCTCCATAGAGAGAAGAGTATAGACTAATGTATCAATAATATATTTACCACAATCAAACCAAAGTAAAGGTTGACTATATTGTATTAATAATTTAATTGTATTAATTGATAACCATACTTCTTTCTCTTGTTGTAAGGTGGGAAGATCTAAGAAGATCTCTATAGATTGTCTTAATTGTTTAATAAGAAGAAGTAATTCACTGACTGACATAGGAGAGAGAAAGACAGTGGTAGAGGTAGAAGAGGTAGAGGTAGAAGAGGTAGAAGAGGTAGTGCGAAGTAGCTTTTGATAGCTTTGTTCGACTTCTTCATGAATTCGTTTGATTTCTTCTAGACTAGAAGTTAATTCACTAGCTTTGGTAGAAGATGACATTTTTATTTTATTTTATTTTTAATTTAATAGTGACAGTAACTGTGACAGTGACAGTGATAGTAACGATGATATTGATAGTAAGGTGATAGTGATAGTGAGTGTGATGACTCTTCAAAATATTTCTCTTTTCTCAATTTAGAATAGGATGCAAGTGATTGAAAAAAAATGTCGGAAATAGTTGGAATGAATCAAGAAGATTTGGAATGACTGACTGAATGAACGATTGAATGACTGAATGATTGTGATTTCATTTGAAAAAGGAGACCGAACGGAACAGCAGGCTCATTAACTTAAGAGGGAAGCGGTAAAACGGTTTTGTTTGGTTTCGTATTTCCGGAATTTCGGAATTCCGGATTGAGACAATGCCGGTGCCAACAATTGCATTTGAAGGGTTGAATTCGTTAGAGGTGGTCAAGAGTTATTTAAGCAAGAGTTGGAAAAGCAGGAATAAGCAAGCACTAATTGAGAGAAATCATATAGCAAATGAAATGAGAAATGAGGTATAGCAATAGTCATAAGAACTAACTATATTCGCGAACAATGATTCTCAAGGAGAACAACATAATTGTCCTTGATATATAGATCTGAACAGGATTCATTCACGTCAAAATTTTGTTCGTTCTACTCCATTTCGAGGACCTTTTGCTGTGCTTCAGCAAGCTCTTCTGCTTTTCTCTTTTTGAAGCCTTTCTTCCTGAAGACCACGAAGGAAAAAGAGTGATTAGCGAAGCTGTCACCTAATGAATTGTTGCTTTTCTAATTGTAATTCATCAAGTGTCAGCTTCGCTAATCACTCTTTTAACTTTGTGGTATTTTCCCCTCTTTCTTTCGCTGTCTCTTGCTACTATACCAGTTGTGCACATCTCTGCTGCCACTTCTTTTTCTCGTCCTTAGGAAGGTTGCTGTCGGTGATCGAACTTCCCAAGGCTAATAATCCACCGTTTACACGTCTTTCAATGGTTGCATCATGGTTTAACCATGTTGCTCGCAGATGCTCCTTCATCTCAAGGAGCACTGCGATCTGAGTCATCACATGGAATTCCTGATGAAGTCATCTGCTCTTCCGATAGGTGTCCATGAGCTCTAAAGAAGGCTA
>VKHL01000240.1:0-28945 GCA_015146655.1 Ochromonas danica
CTACTTCCTCTTCCTCCTCTCTATCGAACCCGCGCGTTGCCTTGAAGACAGCCGAGCAGCGCGCACATCAGCTGCTGTGGCTGAACAGACACAATCTGCCCAAGCCCCACTTCCTCTCCCTCGAGACGCAGTCCTCCGTCATTGAGAGAGTCAGCGCTAAGGATATGAGGGAGGAGCGCATGCAGCTGGTGAGGTCGACCAAGAAGACTCTTCCTCCTGCTACCACCACGCCTCCCTCCACAGCCACTGGAGCAGGAGGAGGAGGAGGGCTGGTAGCAGGAGGAGGGGGAGGGATTGCCTCTGAGAGCTCTATGGTCTTGGACAGCCTGGCCATGCAGAACCCTGGCTCTACCTCCTCCTGCTCCTCCTCCCCCATCGCAGTGATCAACCAACAGCAGAAGTTGCGCAAGAAAAGCAAAAGCAACGGCGGCAAAGCCATTTACTGCCAGCTCATCAAAGAAGAGAGACAGTAAGCCTTCCTCCTCCTCCTCCTCCTCCTCCTCCCCCTCCCTTACCTTGTCTACTATTGTACCAGGAGAAAACTCGCTCGCTGGAAAGAAGAAGTTCTTCGCTTTCGTAAAGAAGTGGCAGCACAGAAGCGCTTGGAGCAGCTCTCCCTGCAGAAGAGGATGGAAGTGAAGAAGAAACTCTCCGCCCTGAGGCAGCAGATCAAAGACTACCTCGCCAAGAAGAGAGACCCGCTGCGAGGAGAGATCCTGCGGTGCATTGACGACTCCCTCATCTACCACTTCATCGAGAAGTATGACGGACTCTCCATGTCAGCCGAGGCGATCCTCGCCTTGTTAGGCAATGCCTTGGGCTGTGCTATCCTCACACCACAGCCTGAGGGACCTCTTCGAGAAGGAGGAGGTGTAGGCTCTTCCTCCTTAGCCTCCTCCTCCTCCACCTCTACCTTGGCCTCTTTGGACGTGCTGCAGCATCCAGCTACTGCTACTGCTACCTTATCATCAATGCCTTCGATCTTTTGCTCTCATTCCATGGAACTGAGTCACGATTCCATGATCAACAACTACCGCGCCTTTGGCAGAAGAGAGCCTTCGCCTAAGGCTGCGATGAGTGGCTATGACATGAACATGTCCGATTCTCATCCTGCAGCCACAGCCCCTGAAGCAGACTATCTCAACCTTATGGACCCTTCAGTAGCAGGAGGCGGTGGTGGAGGAGGAGGAGGTAGTAGGTGGGGGACGGGGCAGTTGGATATGGTGCATGGCTTCGAACCTCGCCATTACTCTTCTCCTCCCAAGAGACCTTTCTCAACAGGAGGAGTAGCCTACCACCACTCTCCCCCTCACTCTCCCCCTCCTCCTCGCTCTCCCTCTCCTCCTCCTGCTATCACTGCTCCCGTCACTCCTACCTTAGAGAAGACCATGGCTGCAGGATTTCGTGTGCTTTCCCGTCCCACTTCCCCCGAGCACTCCACCATATCGATAGAGGGCAGCATGGCGACTAGTCATCGGTCAGCATCAGCGGCGATGCCCTCCATGGCGGTGATGTCCTCACAGCATCTGCACCGCGTGGCCAAGGAGATGGGACTGCTACCTCCTCCTCCTACTGCTGCTGCTGCTGCCTCCTCCTCTCTCGCTTCTTCCTCTACCTCTATTGCAATCATTACCATCACCACCCTCGCTGACCATCCCGTGACAACAGAGGAGGTGTTGGAGAAGGAAGCTGAGCTATGCAGTCGCCCTCAGTCAGCGATGCAGGAGCTAGAGGAGCAGGAGGAGGAGGAGCGTATCAACCAACAAGCCATTGCTGTTATGCAAGAGCAATTACTAGAAGAAGAATTGCTGCCATCACTGCGGCCAGAAGAAGTGCTAACCAAGGAGCAGATGCTATCGCTGGGTGAGAAGAAGAAGAGCTGGGATGACATCTTCAACGAGATAACCGCTACCTCTCCTATTCTTGATGTTGTTCTTGCTAATGGAGGTAGTTTGACACCATCGTCAACAAACAACAAGAAGGGGGACAAAGGGGGAGGACGTCATGTTAACTTCGGAGGTGCTGCTAGCCTTCACCCTCCGCGCCTCTCTAGTAGACCTCCTCCTCCTTCACTCTCTGCGATGCCCAGTCGTCCTTTGCATCTCTTTGGATCTCTTTCCTTGCGGGAAGGTGAAAAGGCGCGAGCAAGCGAGCTGACGCGGTCTGAGCGAGAGATGGCCAAGAGTCGCTTGCTCGTCTTGCCGCCATTGACTCAAGCCAACCAGCCCAAGCCTCACGAATTGCTCACCATGTCACCGGAGGAATTCGTGGCGGTCAACGAGTCTCTTCTAGCCAAAGGTCCTCGTGTTTTGAAGAGTCGGGAGAGCAGTCTGAAGGAAGGGCCCAAGTCTCCCTTTGCCTCGTGGATGGAGGAGATGGTTGATGATGTGCTCACCCATGGCATCCCCTCGGGTGCTGGCTTGAGACTGTATCGACCTCATGGACAGTCGAATCAACAAGGAAGATGTCGTGCTAGCCATGGACAGAATACTTTGAAAAGACCCGCGGCTTCTACTGCCGCTGCCAAACCCTTTGTCTCGGCCACTTGAGACTGCCAACCTCTATCCTAAACCTACAGTTGAGTTAAGGCTTTAGTTGTTGATGTTGATAGTAACCTTTCTCTGACTACAAGTATTGTGCAATCACTGTTGTTAGTGCTACTGCTTTAACCTTAACACTTCATGCATACACTGTAACACTATAGATTCCATTACAGTTGAAATCTAACACAAAGCACACCTACATCTACTGTAACAACACAGCTTAGCAACAAGTTACCAAGACTTTTAACATAATCTACATTACTATTATGAGACATTTCCTTATTAGTCTTCATGACTCTGTGCTGTGTGAAGATCTGATTCTGGACCCTATCCTTAATGCACATGTAGACTGTAGTTGTTCCAAATCATAGTTTGCTTTGCTTACCGAACCATCCTTTCCCTAGGCATAGCATGCCAAAGAAAACCTGTAGCCATCTAATCCTTTGTGTGTAGAGTTTGGATAAGTGGAACAAGTAAAGATTATCTTAAGTTAAGAGAGGCCGACAGGGTGACTGCCAGGACAGGTTGTGTTATGACTGACTAACTGACACTGCTACCTCCTCCTCCTCCTCCTCCTTCAAGAGCTCTTCTTCAAGGTAGAAGGCGAAGAAGAGATTTGACTAGAGAGACTGAGTGCTCGTGTAGTAAGAGGGTAACCAAAGACAAACGCTGCAGCACCCCATGACAACCAGGCAGTGGTAGAAGAGAAGACCTTCCCACCTCTCAATAGGACTAGCACATAGACTGCTTCCAGGATATGCAAAGTCAACGTGATCAGCAGCAAAGTCAAGCTAATGGACTCATTCTGAGTGACATAGTAGACTAGAGCTTGAAGAGAGTGCAGGAAGAAAGGTAGTCGATCTCGAGGGATAGAAGAGAGAATCAACAGCAGCCACAAGTTAATTGAATGACTACCCTGTGGGGGGAATCTCGCATTTTCGTATTTCAGGAAGAGGGCATGAAGACGATCTTCCAATGACAATGAAGAAGAAGAAGTGGGGGGCAAGGGACTAGTTGGACTCTTCTTCCCTCCATGGAATAGATGGACGCGTTCCACGGAATGCTGGGAAGAAGAAGAAGAAGAAGTGCGAATAGAGAGGCGGAAGCCTTCATTGTCGAGATGAGTCAGTTGAGCAGCTTGAGCTGTGGGCACATTCAAAGCATGCCAAGCAAACAAGAGTAGAGCACCTTTCTTCTCTTCATTATATCGAGCTAGAAGAATATCCGCTGACATCGTTCACACACAAGAAGAAGAAGAAGAATCAAAAATGAACAAAGAAAATCAAAAAATCAAATATACAAAAATCAACAATAATTCAATGATGATGATGATGAATCTAATCGAATCAAATCAAATCAATGACTCCTTCCTTCTTTCTTGTTTTGTTTTGTTCTACAGTACTCAAAAGCACTTTCTGAGAAAATGGTACACAGTGGTGCTGCAGTATGGCAGAGGGTGAGTGTCAGTTAGTCTTAGTGTGCGTGAGGCAGGAGAGTGTTAACTTAACTATTATGGTCATCAGCTACTATTATTGTGTTGCGTGGTAGCTATTATTGGTTTAGTTATAGTTGTGTTGCGCGGGATAGTCGTTATCCTCTTCTCATTTCATCATCACACTGAGAGAAAATGAATGACAAGGACATTCAATCCCTTCTCAAATTACTCAATATTGACAACCTTCCTGATGTCTCTGTTTACCTTTCTACCTCTTCTACCTCCGCCTCCTCCACCTCCTCCTCCTCCTCCTCCCCCTTCTCTCCAATCTTCAAGCACTACCAGGCAGTGATGACACGACTCATGAACATTGTGCTACACAGCTTAGGAGCACTGCGCAAACTAGTCATCGAATATGAGAAGCTCAGACAGGCGGAGGCGTGCACCTCTTTGCGTAGTGACTATGACTCTCCTCCTCCTCCTCCTGCTACTACTACCACCGAGGCAGGGGTGGGAGGAGGAGGAGGAGGAGGAGGGGTGATACCCGATCGTGGCCTTCGCTTCCAACGTGAACTCTTCACTCACGCTGCTAAAGCTCTGTTAGATCGTCTGCTAACGGCACAGGATCTGGGAGAGAAAGATCCGTTGAGAGATCTGTTGGAGTCCTTTCCATGGAAACATTCCATGGCAAGCTCTCACTGGCTAATGGTCGCCTGGACACTCATGCTACCTCATCTACATGGTAATGAGAAGGAGGAGGAGGAGGGGGAGGGGGAGGAGGAGGAGGAGGAGGGAAGGGGTAGTGTGCATGAGAGAGGTAGTGCTATCCATGTTGAACAAGTGCGTGAAGTGTTGAAGTTCTACCCTACTAGCATGGCTGAGTTAGACAAGGTAGGTCAACACTACCTCGCCTATGCACTCCGTTGTCCCTACCTTGAGGTAGTGGAGGAGGTGCTGCGCTACCACCCCGCAGGAGTGACTCTGGTAGACCCTAAAGGTAGACAAGCTATCCACTATGCTGGCCACTATTGCCAGTCAGTTGAGGCGCTCTACCTCCTCGCCAAGTATAACAACAACAACAACAACAGCAACACTACCTCAACACTACCTCAACTATTATTACATGCGCGGGATGACTATGGTAACACTGCGTTACACTATGCTAGTCGTGGTCGATGTAGTCTAGAAGTGTTGAAAGAGATTGTCTTCACTTGTCCCGAACTAGCTCGACTAGCTAACAATGACGGAGAGCTACCTATCCATGTCGCTACCGGACAAGGTAGTGTCGAGGTAGTGCAGACTTTAGCGATGACCTACCCACAAGGTCTACAACTAACAGATCGATTAGGATGGTTACCTATACATCATGCAGCCTATCATAACAAGTCAGTGGAGGTAGTGAAGTACCTGGTATCATGTGATAGTCAAGCACTGCTTAGACGACATGTTAACAGTCAACGGCTAGCTCTACACTATGCAGTGGTACACTGTCCCTCTGTAGAGACCGTTAGCTACCTCTTAGAAGGCTATCCTGAAGGAGTGAAGACCTTTGATTGTCATCGACGACTACCTCTTCACTATTGTCTAGCAAGGTGTACTACATGGACAAGAGCTAGATTACGTATCCTCCTCCTCCTCCTAACCGCCTATCCATATGGTGTCGGTATGAAAGATGAAGAAGGATATCGACCTATTGATCTTGTTCGTCGTGATCTACCTCGTCTTCATGGTGATCGTATTGAGAGGTTGCTACTTCGAGCTGACCCTTCACTAGACCCCGCAGGGCTAGCAGCTCTCACCTACACCGCAGCCAGACAAGGTCATCATCAAGACTGGGACCAGACTAGAAGACGTGCTAGTGAGGATGGTAGTGAGAGTAGAGAGACAGGTCGTTCTACTAGCTATGGAAGGAGGAGCAGGAGGAGGGGGAGGGGGAGCAGGAGGAGGAGGAGGAGGGAAGGTGAGGAAGAGGATGATGATAGAACCAGAGAGACAGAAGAAAGTGGTTCTTCCTACTCCTTCACTCCTCGTGATGAAGGAGGAGGAGGAGGAGGAGACTATGAGGAGGACGATGATTGGGTAGAGGAGGAGGAGGAGGAGGGGACAGCGGGTAGTCAAAGTAGTCGACGAAGCTACTCAGTGAGTGAAAGTGCTCGCACATATGATAGTGCTAGTCGCTTTGGCTATCCTGAGCAAGAAGAAGGTGGAGGTGGAGGAGGTGGAGGAGGAGGTGATGAAAGAAGCTATGAGAGTCAAAGTGCTAGTTGGAGGTCTGGAAGAAGTGAAGAAGGTGGAGAAGAAGAAGATAGCTTTGTTAGTGGTAGTGCTAGCTGGCGATCAGGTAGAAGTGAAGGAGGAGGAGGAGGAGGGTGGGACAGTGCTAGTGCTAGTAGCTACCAGCGGTCAGAGACCTCATCTCACATGTATGCTACCAGCATTCGTAGTGAGGATGATGATGACTACTATGACTATGATGACATAGGTAGTGGTCGCAGTGGCGGTAGCAATCGAAGTGGTACAAGAAGTAGAGAAAGAGGTAGAGAAAGAGGTAGTGCTAGTGTAACTAGCGAGCATAACTCAGTGGCTAGTCAGAGGAAACCTCTTCCTTCTGCTGCTGCTACCACCACTGCTCTACTGAAGACAGCAGGAGCAGGAGCAGGAGGAGGAGGAGGAGGTAGTAGACCATCAATATCCTCCTCCAATGACCACAGGTCACGAAGTATTTTGCCAACTATTCATAGCGGAAAGAGTTCATCTCGTGAATATGATGGCGACGGTAGCACCACTGGAGGAGGAGGAGGAGGAGGAAGTAGTAAGGTGAGTAGTAGTCGAAGATCATAGTAGATGTAGTTGTAGTAGAGGTAGTGGTGGTAGAGGTAGTGGTTGGAGAGGTAGAGGTAGTTGAAAGAGTATTAACAACAACACTACTACTACTACTACTTCTGTCATGTAAAGAGTAATAAAAGAGTATTATTGATAACAATAGTAGTAATAGCAATAGTAATGTAATGTTGTTTAACTTGTCATAGTCTAATGCACTATAGCTACTAGTTAACATTGTTAACATGTCATATTGTTAACATGTCATATTGTTAACATGTCATATTGTCATAGTGAGTGGACCTTACCTCTGCTGGGTAAGGCTACTAGACCACCAGACTAACTTTAACTGTCTTCTATGACTCACTCACTCACTCTCAGTGAGTCAGACATACAGTACAGTGCAGTACAGAACTGTATACCCTACCCTTCCGCTACTGCTGTGCCGACATGTTAACAATGTGATAGCTAGTCTATGACATGCTAACATAGCAATGTTCTAGTACTACAGTATGCTATTATCTAGCTCAGCTGTTGTTGTTGTTGTTGTTGTTTGTTCTTGTTCTTCTTCATGATAGCAACTCCACCAGCTTTGCTCACCCATTCTGGTGAAGGAGGACGATAGTCAGCAGGCACTGCTCGCTCTTCACCACTACACACAGTAACACACACAGTAACATAACACACATATAGTGACACACATAGTAACACGTATGACATGGAGTCAGTCAGTCAGTCAGTCGGGTGTGAGATAGAAGGGGGAGGGGGGAGGGGGTATGTTAGAAAAGAAAACACTGTGGAATGAATTCCATGTAATTCCATATGGAATCCAACAAGGTACCGTATTACCTCTGGTCTATAGCATAGGGGTCGAACTTGTCATGTCTCCATCTCTCTTCCTTGCTTAGAGACTGAGAGAAGTAGTAGTGCAAGTCATCACCTTCATGATTCTCTCTTGATCTTCTCGAAGGAGGTGGCGAGGGACTAAGAGAGTGTGTGGTGGCCACTGTCTTCTTCTTCTTCTTCAGTCCTCTTCTACCTGCTGGGAGGACTCTTCCAAACTCATCCTCCTCCTCCTCCTCCTCCTCCTCCTCCTTCCTTTTAGACTGACTGTGACTGTGAAGTGTGTGGTGGATGTCGTCATCATCATGTCTTCTTCTTCTTCTTCTTCTCTCATAGTCATAGTCATAGTCATAGTCTCTATTAGACCTAGACCTGGACCTAGATCTAGATCTAGACCTTCTCTCTCTTCTTGCTTCTGTACGAGAAGATCGTTGTTGTTGTTGTTGTTGTTGTTGTTGTTGTTGTTGTTGTTGTTGTTGTTGTTGTTGTTGTTGTTGCTGACTGTCATCCCTCCTCTCCATGTAGTAGGAAGAGGAAGAAGAAGAAGAGGTAGTTTGATAGTAGTGATGGCCATCTCTCCTAGTAGTGTTAGTGACTTTCTCTTTGGTTAGTTTGTGTTGTCTTCGCCACTCAGCAGCTGCTCGTTCGAACTCAGTGTAACCCTCGCTACCCTTCATCTTCTCTTTGACTGTGATTGACTGACTGTCATCGACAGGCTAACCACCCAGATCTGAACATCTGGGAACAGATGAAAAGCTGGTTTGTGTACAAAACGCGTTTTTAGTATTTCTATGGGGGGGGAGGGCAAAACGCAAAATAATAATAATTAGCAATTGGCAATTAGCAATTAGCAATAGTGTATGTGTTACAATGATTCTTCTCGTAACATAACGTCTCTTCCATCCTACCTTACTCCAAGCTAGTGATTACTGTGCTAGATGTAGATTCCACAGCATGATAATAATAATAACAGTGTACAGTGCGGGGCAATCACACATTATATATATTACATTCTTTATTTTCTTTTTTTCTCGATTATTCCCACGTATAGTAAGTATATTATACTAGTCAGCATATCATATTCCTCTATTCCCCCTCCCCCCTTCTACCTCTACCTCTGTCATAATAGCAGCACGACACTTCGTCACCATACAGCTAATGCATGCTACCTCTGACAAACTTAGAGAGAAAGAGAGTGAATGAAGGAGGACTAGTAGGCTGGTTAAGGTAGTGGTAACAGACAGCACAGCACAGACAGTGTCTCATCAACACAGTACAGCAATGGGCAGGTAACAACAACACTACCTCACCACTACCTCGTCTACTTAGTAGCAGGAGCAGGTTCAGCGGCAGCAGCGAAGACATAAGGCTTAGCATTACGGAAAGTAGAACGATCTTGCATAGATTCCGAATGATTCTTGTATTCGATGATAGTCGCAGGTTCAAGGTCCAAGATTCTCTTCAACTTCTCACCAATATTAAAGCGAATTTCGGGATTTCGATTATCCGCATTCCAGACTGACAACAAATCTTCATTTCTTCGGATACAGACAGAGATACCCACGACATCAGGTTCTTCAAAGGCTTCACCCACAGCCGCAATGACTAAATCCTGCCACATCTTACCTAAGACACTCACTTGACCATCTTTTCTCTTCTTCACTTTCAAGATCCAACAACCACCATGAGGATAAGCTTCCCACATAGGGATATTACTAGGACCATCACGAAAGAAGTACATGTTGACATTGAGGTCAAGAGCGGAAGGTCTCTTCAGATGACAGTACAGCTTCCATAATCCCTCCACAGAGTCGAAGACACACAGCTTGTGTAAGTTACTACGATACTCTGTGACTGCATCAGAACCTCCTGCTGGGACTTTTGGACGAAGTTTTTGATCATACCAGAAGGCCCAGGCAGTCTCAAGAGGATGGTCTCCTTCTTGACGCTCTATACGAGGACAATTGTCCGTTAGGACAGCAGAGTGAGGGTTAGTGTGACTATTGGCTGTAGTAGTAGTAGACTGTGTCATGGAGGGAGCAGCAGCAGGAGCTGTAGCAGTGCCTTGAGAAGTCATAGCTAGACAGCTCAGCGATGAGAACAGTCCGGTCCGCCTTGGGTGATGAGTGGTTGGAAGCAAGAAACTACATGATAAAACGCGTTTCCAGTCTTTTTGTGGTCTCCCACTTGGTGGTTGCGTGGGAAATGGGCAGAGCTATTCCATGGAATTCAACATACTTTCCATCATTGGCTGATATGAGATTTACCCGCCTAACTCAGAACGAGTATATATAGTAACCAATGTGTCATAAAGAAACGGTTCTCAGAAGTTAGTATTAAGTTGTATTAAGTTGGTATTAAGTTAGTATGTAGATACTGACAACGTGTACCAGTGGTTAGACCAGAAATTGTATGTAGTATATACACACAGAGGAGGAGGAGGAAAACATAGATGAAGAATAGCATAAGGAGAAGGAAATCGTCGACCCTCTCATCTCAGAGAGAGTCCCTCCCTCAACAGGTGAGCAAGGGTTATGTTAGCATTTACTTCTGTTCAGATGCTAGAGCATCAGGTCCACGCAGGTGTAAGCTACCACAGCTATCCAACAATGTGTCGCTCTGAGTGAGAGTGAGGGAGCCAAAGCGATCATAGACCTGATAGTGGTCCACACGGCAGGGGTTCTCGGAAGATACCTCAACAGTTAGGTCATAATTGAGACCTGCCACCACCTAATATAAAGGACAGGAATGCATAGGAAAGGACAGGAAAGAAGACAAAACAAACAAGTTAGTGATGTCAACACCACTAGGGGGGGGGGGGACATGTCTAGGAGAGCATCCGCGCCTACCTGTCTCTTCGCCAAAACAACCCAGAATTGAGGAGCCTGGCCATGATATTTGGTACGAACAGCAAATGCAGCGGCTTTTTGTACTCCTTCGTCACGAGGGTCAACATAGCTCCATCCACCAGGAAGACTAGCAAAAGCCATAACAGTGGCAGATAGGAAGAAGACAAGAGCAAGGAATAAAATAGCGTTCATTTTATAGGATCAATTATTATAAATGATGATAGATTTTATTGTTGTTTGAATGTGGACAAGGAAGATGATAATATTATAATAATAGTAACAATAGTGACAGTGACAGTGATGCAGTCTTCTGTTGTTGTCTCTCCTTCACTTGGGAAACACACACACACACACACACACACACACACACACACACACACACACACACACACACACACACACACACACACACACAGCGGCCAGCGACTTAGTGTATTTCCTCTATTATCTAATTAGTCATATTCATAATTCTCTGTCCTACCCGTATCCCCTTCACTCTATCCTCTCTTGTTACTGTAACGTTATTAGCTGTTAGTCTAACTGTTATAGCAGTAGTAGAAGAAGAGTATGCCAATGCTGCTTGATCCAGATAAGATAGCCTTCTTTCTCTTATCCACCACAAGTCTCAATGTCCCAGGGACTAGTCAACCTTATCGAAGCTATTTTGAAAGTCGCACTATTCCTATCATAGAGACTTGGGGGTCTTACTTCCCTCACCTCACCTTTGTCTTTGGCAATAACAAACTAGACTATCACTTCCTTCAGACCAGATGTTCTCTTAGGAACAATCACAACACTACCACTTCATCAGCTGGTGGTGGTGGAGGAGGAGGAGGTAGAGGGAGAGTGAGAAATGTCACAGAGGTGTACTCCTGCCCTATTCCTACAGAGAACTGGCACTGGTCTGCTACCTCTCCTCCTCCTCCTCCTCCTCCTCCTCCTACCTCTACCCTCCCCATCACTCTACAATACTACTACCATCACAGAAGAAGAATAAGAAGACATCATCATCATCACCATCACCTATCAACAACAACAGAACCTCCTCCTCCTCCTCCTCCACCACCTCCTCCTCCGTCTTCAGTTCAAGTCCTCTATCATGGTAATTGTAGTGGAAACTATTTTGGTCATGGACCAACTTGTCGATGTCAAGAAACTATACGATACTATCTCACAGAAACACAATACTATGATAAGACAGAATGGTTTGTGTTCATGGATGATGACCTCTACTTCAGACCTTTCTCCTTCCTCTCCTTCCTCTACCATATGGGAGGAGGAGGAGGAGGAGGTAGTGGTAGAGGAGGTAGCGGTAGAGGTAGAGGTAGAGGTAGTGAGGCTATGGCTATAATAGGAGGTGAACTACCACGAGGATTTGACAAGTTAAAGAACAAGAAGTCTCTCACCAGTAGTGCTAGTACTAGTAATAGTGCTAGTACTAATAGTAATGGTAGTAGTCTAGCAGCAGGGGAACATGATTGTCATCATAAAGAGATTCATCAATTCTATTATGCTCAACCTGCTATATTCAATAGGTATGTACCATAACATACTATACCATATCATACTGTACTATATCATATCATACTATACTATACCATAGCATATGCTAACTGCTGTGTTAATGTTATGTTAATGTTATGTTATGTTAAACTATGCTATACTGCGTCATGTTAATGTTATGCTATGCTATACTATGTTATACTGTACTGTGTTATGTTAATGTTATGTTAATGTTATGACTACTAGGGCGGTGGTGAAGAAGCTCAGTAATGCTATTCATCATAATGCTATGACTAATCTACAAGGATGGTGGGGTGGCTCTCATGATGTCATTCTGGGCATGTTACTATGGATGTATCAGATCCCTTCCTTTGCTCTTGGCAGGTTAGTAACACACACACACACATACACACTTATATACACTTATATATACACAAATATAAAAATATATACATTTATATACATGCACTTACATATTGTACACGCACATATATTTATATACATACAGATAGATAGATACACCACACACACACACACACCACATACACACACATGCATATACACACTCTCCCCCTACACCTTGTATTACAACACTACGTTTGTCTCATACTGTGTTGGTATGATGGATGGTCTATCCGCTATCTACTATCTACTACTAGTGCTTATTATGGTACACCTATTAAGATACTACCTGGAAAACACAATCTTGTCTTATTACAAGATCGTCTAAGAAACTCTTCTTTCTTTATCTTTCATCGTGTTATGAGTCGTAAACTATATCGATGGCATCAGAAGAAGCCTATCTTATATGATATGGTATCTAGTCAATATGACATTAGCCATCTATTAGGAGATGATCTCCTCTATAACAATGATAGTCTACATGAGGTTAACTTCTATGAGATAGTTTATCATCAGGTTAGACTAGGTGAGATAGCAGCAGTAAGTCATATTAAGAGACTTCCTGCTAGTGGTGTTATGAACACTAACTTTGCTCATCTAGCTCAACGATTAAATGAAAGCTATCATGACTTCACTCCTGCTTATTGCTCTCTCTTAATACCTTCTTAATGCCTTATTGATACCTTGTTAATACCTTGTTGTTATTGCACATCCACTGATATAATGTACCCCTTGTTCTCTACTTGACTACTCTACTCTATACCACATGACCTCGACACATTACTTGTAGTGTTGGTAAGATATCAATCAATCATCCTCTTCTTCTATGTTAGAGGAGCAACACTGGCTGATGTAATGTATGTCTGCTGGGTCATGTGCTGGGTCTAGGAGAGAGATGGAATGTTATCCAATGTGCTGCCACCCATCACATCACACCATATCATACTATATCATACCACACTATATCATACTATACTACACTACACTATACTACACTATACTCTACCATGTAGTCTACCATAGTATCTATTACTGTATCATGTGCACTATAATAACCATAATCATAATCACTATTTCTAAAGTAGTTAAAGTGTATAAGAAATGAAACTTGTTAGTTGTTTGTCTAGCCATTCATAGATTAGGTTAGAACACACCCACTACCCCTCACACTACCTACATACACTACACTCATTGTACAGTGCCTCAGATGTGAGAAGGAAAAAGAATCCCCGAATGGCGAACCAATGCTGAGAAAGTCAAAGCAGGCCAAGAGAGAAAGAGAACTGATTTAGTAGTCTCCTCCTCCTCCTCCACCACCACCGAACATGTCCATGCCACCATCAAGGGCATCAACCTCCTCTTCCTTAGGCTTCTCAGGAGCAGCGGCGGCAGCAGGAGCGGCACCAGCAGCACCACCAGCGGCAGGAGCAGCAGCAACAGCGAAGGCAGCAGGGTTCTTGAGGAAGGCCTTGAAAGGCTCAGCCTTGTCGAAGGTGTAGTTCTCCAAGTTGACAGTGACAGCCACCAGAGAGCGGAAGGCATTGCCAACAGAGTGAGGGAGAGAAGCCTGAGTAGGATAGCCGATCTGGAGAGAGATAGCAGCAATCTTAGAGAGAGCAGCAGAGAACTTCTCGACGAGGTAAGACTCATCAATATCAAGCACATCCACAGAGAAGATAGAGCCATGATCGAAGACACAGTCAATCACCAAACCATAAGAGAAAGGCTTAATGTTCAACTTAGACAACAAGGAAGCCTCAGAAGAGCCAACCTTGTCACCCTTCTTGATGAGGTTGACAGGGTTGGTGATCTCAATTTGACCCTTCACGATCTTAGTAGGGATCTGTAAGACCTGGAAGAAAGAGGTCTGTCCAGGATCACATCCAGTAGGACCAGCAGGCACGACGACATCGACAGGAGAGACGGCACCGACACGAGCAGGAGCAGGCACACGATTGGCTAAAATCATGTCACGCACCTTAGGCAGGTCACTGTTGGTGAAGACAAAGCCAACGTTGCCAGCCATCTTCTCTTGGATGTGAGTATAGAAGTGACCAGGATTCTGATCCAAGAACTCCTTCATGACCTTTCTCATGAGAGTATTCTTTCCCATGAGGATCTCAGCAGTACCACGCATCATCTTTCTAGTAGCGTTTAACTGTTGAGAACCAACGTTATCAACAGAGACAACGAAGACCTTGCCATAGGTCTCAAGCATGGTAGTCATGCGGGCGAAGTATTCCTTCTTCTTTTCCTTGCTCAGAGGCATCTTGATTGATTTTTGTTTTTGTAGTAGTGGACCTGTAGCAGCAGCAGCAATAGGAGTAGGAAAAAACAAAGATGAGAATTTTTTCAGAATAGGGCTAGTAAATAGAGGTCATACCTAAATCGAAGTGGGAGCTTGAGCTTCTATTATCTCAAACTAGCGTTTAACCACAGGGATGGTAGCTAAGGCTATGAATGGCTTGCTTGGTTTGTGTGGAAGGCGAAGAACCACCCCAAGCAACAACAACAGTGGAAGAGTGCATGGCTGCATGGCTGTCACAGTGTGTCACAGTGTGTCTGTGCACGACTTGGGAAGAATAGAGAGGAACCCTGGGAAGAATGAACCACCATCAACAGATTGAAAAACGCGCTTCTATACAATCGTTAACTTAACAAGAACCATACACCAACAACAATGATGTCAGATTTCTTGTTGGTTGTTCAGGATGAAATTTCTTGTATTTCTTTTATTAATTTGGTATAAACATGGTGTTTTATCATCGACTAAACCATTAGATTTGATTAAAATCCGTGGACATGCAAGAGTACATAAATTACCCATCTCATTAACAAAATCTTGGTCTATATGGACTTGGGAGGGGGAATCCCTATTTTCAGTTCCTATTGATTCCCATGAAACTGAAGATTGGGTGTATCCAACCTCCTATGACTCTCTCTACTTGCCTGCTGACCTTCCATCTCTCTCCTATCAGCCAGCACTGGGTATTGCTATTGCCAATGGCTTGCCAAGATATCTCATGCCTTCCATCATCCTCACAGCTCAGACTACTAAAGGTAGTAAGAGGATATGGAGAAATCGAGGGATGAATTCTCTTCCACGTGCTCATGTGTGGATTGATGTCTTTTCTGAGAATGCACCCATGTTGACATCTCTTCAGTACTATCTCTTAGGAACTTCTCCCCACTGTAGTACAATATCCGCTGCAGTGGATAAAGAGAGAAAGTGGAGGTCTCTCTTAGTGGACTCCTCTGTCCCTGCCAAGCAGTCTGCTGTCATTGAGAGACTGCCTATCCAATCTTACTTCCAAGCCTTCCAGGCCTTCTTTACAACAGAGAATGCTGCTTCTCTCCATGAAGGCTATCATTTTGTAGACATTCCTCTAATTAACACTCCTCAACTCTTCCCTCCGTCAGGAAGTGTCCCAAAGCAGATTGTGGGGATGCTAACAGATATCTCAGAACCACAACGCCTGCTTAGCGAAGAAGAAAATCTGAGAAGTGACAGTGAAGACTCAGTGAAGGAGAATAGCAGAAGTGGCGACCGACAGGTTACTTCAAGGGGGACGGGACAAGGTCTGGGAGATGAATGGCTGGATGGAGAGCCTCTGGGTGTGTTGCAGATCGAGACAGTAGAAGCAGCTGCAGGTGGGCAATCACCCTACTTGCCTAAGGTAAAACCACTCTATCTATCCAAAGCATTTGATCATTAACAATTTTGTGGTTGTTTTTCTATTCCATTAGATTTATCACGACCTATTCGCCTCGGCAAGATAACTAACAACTGTACACACTGTCGATAACTGTTCAATTAAATTCTCTCATCAATGCAGCTCAACTTGGCAAAGTGTATTGATCGCTGTGTTATTTGTCATATAATTAGAAACATTCTTAAGATCTTAGGCTTTGGTATTAGTGAAGTGATTGACGAGGTTTATGAAACGTTAGCAGATATATTCCAGTTTTCGTTTCCAGCAGTTACTGTGGGAAGGAACACATTCATTGGTGGTTTCTCTATCTAAGGTGAAATCAATTGAGTTTGTTAGACTGAGCAACCGCCATCGATGATCAATGGATGCTGTCTTTGTTTTATCTAACGAATTTCCTCTTCTATCAACAACACACCTTTTCAAAACCAGAATGAACTTCGAAATGCTTTTAGAGCATGAAAACGCTTGGGAAAGAAGATGTTAGCAAGTTTTATAGCTGTTCAGAAGGTTGATGATGCTAGGGTGGGCGAAAAGTTGGAACTAAAAGAGAATGAAGTCAATGAAGAAGCATCGACGCAAAGGCTGCTGCTGAGTATGATCAACAATCAGAACAACAAGGCTTTTCCTCAACGAAACCCGCACAAGAACATCTATTGGTCATCGAAATGAATGTTTATCAGAATACTGACGAGGAGGAGAGTCCTTTTTATTCTGTGTCATTGAGAGATGTCTTGGTAGCAGCAGTTCAGACAGTATGAAAGTAAGCGCTACTTTATGACCTCGATGCAGACAAGTCATTGTAAAATAGTGATGTGAAAAGTCGTGGCCAAGAAGGCGTTGCAGGAAGAACTCTTTCGTTTTGATACGTGTAAGACGGAGTTGCTCAAGATGTTCAATCTTACTTCAAAGTTACAAACGTCAATCAGCTGATAGATACCTTAGCAAGTGGATTCGCTTGTGGCAAGCTACAGTCTTTATTATTTGGCGATAAGAAGGCCAAGGGGGAAGGTCTGAAGTGGTACCATCTCGCTCCTTATACTCAGCCATGATCGTGATGAAGTGTTGCACCTGTTGAAGCCAAGAATGAATGCTATTGGACGCATTAGTATGGCCGTATCTCATATACCGTACATTATCACAGACCTTACCCCCACAATTATTGGAATGAAGTGCTTCTTAGAAGAATCAATGACACAGCATGATGCAGGTAAAAGATAGGTCTATCGATGGCGAAGCTTAAGAAACTGACTTAGCGGTTATTGCAGAATCGAGCATTGAAGCAGGTTTGCGATTTATTCTGCAGGCTGAAATATTTGTTGGCTATGAAGGTATTCACGCATTCGTTCTATATACACCAGCTTAATATTACGTTGATGTGCGCACTACTTGCTACATGTTAATCTTATCATCTTTTCCCCTCATTTATCAAATGTACAATTCCCAATGAAAACACTTCTCATAGTTAATTGCCATTTGTTATGCCATTCATATTTAGCTCTGCTTCACAATTGCAGAAGCAGCACACTACTAGGTTGGATCAAAATTTGCAATCTGTAATAAGTTGATGAAACAGTTTTCAATTGGATTTTGGTCGTAGCTATAAGTGGGGAGATAATAGAAGAACACAGAATAGTTATCACATAGTTGATTCACTCGTATCAGATCAACCATTCCTGCGTTGTCCAGGACACCCAGCCGATCCAATCCCCAAATCCACTCCATCGCCTAGTTGGATGAAGTTGCCTCGTCAAAGAGATTCAAGCTGAACAAGGCCTTGGTGGCACCTGAAAAAAGAGCAGATTACTTCTCAAATGGATGGTATTCTTTGCGCTACTGCAGACGCGATCATGGATGATATGAATGAAGCACACCACTTGGGCCTGGGAAAGGATTTATCTCAAACGAAAACTAGTTGGGCATCGCTAATAATCCAATACATGCTTTCTAAGATGAGTGCCATGTGTCATGGCTTGAAGAATTTGATTTGGAAGGTCAAACCTACTCAATTCAAGAATTGAACAAAGAAGATGAAGAAGAAGATGATGATGACCAAGGAGATGGAAGCAATGAGGAAGATGAAAGAGATAATAGTGGAGGAGAAGGAAAGGAAGAGGTCGTGGTACAACCTTCATCATCTTCTTCTTCTTCACCTCTCTGGCAGCACTTCCCCAACCTCTGGTCACTTAGATCTGAATGAGAAGTTTGGACTCCAAAAGTCGAGAATTGGAAGTTTTCAATTCTCATTGGAAATTCGCGCATTTACGCAAAGGCAGAAAAACGGGTTTTCCACGCAAATAGGAAACGCAATTTGCTTCCAGAAATTCGTGCATCAGCATTCCCTATTTGCCACACAAACAAACTTCCAGTGCCTTTATTCCAAAATGAGGGCAAGAAAAGCAAGGCTGGGGGCTCGAAGAACTATAATAGAGCCTTCCTTCACTACCCCTTCATTTTCTTCCAGCAAGAAAGCTCGACGAGACGAAGAATAAGGGGAAGGGCCAGAAGAAGGGAGAGCATAAGCAGAAGGAGAAGAGAAGTCAAGCGATGAAGAGTCCATTAAGGGCAACAAACCGAAGAATGTCTGCAACAGTCCTCATTCTGGCGAAGTTACTGCTATCATGATGAAGATGGCCGAAGTTATGTGCCCTGAGGTCACGTTGAAAACCATGGAGAGCAGCACCGGCAGGGTATGGTCATGCACAAAAAGGAAATGACGAGGATAAATATGCAGTTGTAGCTTATTTTGTCTGGAAATGCGAACGGCGTGGTGCTACCTGGTATTGGAGCCAGCTGCAGTAGGGGCAAGCAAGTAGCACTTCCTCGCTGCAGGTGTCCGATGCTTGAATGGGCTTTAGAAGTAGTACGCAATAATGTAACTATAATAATAACAACCTGAATGGTCAAATTCTATCATATTATTATTACAATCCAAAGTATTGCACTGTACTGTGCTGCTCATAGTGGGTTGAAAACAGCAATTTGGTTGAGGCACAAAGGCACCCACAAAGCGAGACAGACACCCCAAACATCAACGCCAACTCACTAAGAGTCATTTTATACTCAAGATAACACAGGACTAACCCAAGCTTGTCCACGTTTGTGACGATGGAAGGGCGACCAACCTTGAGAGCAATATCTTCACGGTCCCATAAAAAGCTGCACAAGAGCTTAAATGCTTGCCTGGCGACGCCAGTCATTGTAAGAATGACCTTTCTTCGCCGTCAGTATAAAGCTTTCTCCAAAGAGAAGAAGTAGGTGGCAATATGACCGATCTACTCAGCGTCGACAAGTTCCTGAGACCGTTTAGTACAATAACTCAGGCAAAAAGAACCGCTCCTTTTCTCACAACGCTGGAGCAAGGACTAGGAATCTCATCTTCAGAAGAAACTCCGCTCAATGAATCAAAGATTACACTGAAAACCCTCTTATTTGCGAATGCGTAAAAATTCACGCATTCGTGCATTTTGCACGGGGTGTTTTTCGTGATTTTACGCAAAAATGCGCGTAAATTTCTCTCTCAATTCGAATTCGACACTCCCTGCTCTACCTGCTGCGCTTTGGAATGGGCATCGATTGAACGAAAGCACATTCGATATCCAGGTATCGCTTCGGAGAAAAAAATCTAAGGAAACTAAAAAAGGAATTATGAATCGTATAGTATTCTATTTTGGCGATGGCCAGCTCGACCGTGTCGTGGTGGAAGGCGATGTGGATTCCTCAAAGATAGAGATCAACCCCACAATTGCTCCCATCCCGAGTTCTCCTTCTCCAATCCCCTCCGCTACTCCAATCCCTCAAGAAGGAATTATGAACAGGACCGTTTTCTGTGTTGGCAATGGCCAGCAGCACCGTGTCGTGGTGGAAGGCGATGTGGATTCCTCAAAGATAGAGAACAACCCCACAATTGCTCCCATCCCGAGTTCTCCTTCTCCAATCCCCTCATTGAATTCGTTAGACGACCAAAGTACTGGAGAGCAAGAAACTGAAAACTGTAGGAATACCGACCTGAGGCATTTCAGCGTCTTGAGTATTGGAAAGATGGGCTCGGGTAAGACCTCTACTGTCCATTGTCTCGTGGGACATAATGACCAAGGTCAAGCAGGTTGGCTGCTTGGAAATGACTTCCGTTGCAAAAGTTTCAAACACAGCAATGGTACTACGATCACTATTAATGATGCCCAAGGCTTTCTAGGCGATCTCAAATATGACTGGCCCCTCTTGAGACAGACCATCTCAAAGCTCTCCTCTGAACAACCCATTGATATGGTCTTCCTCTGCCTCTCCTTCGATCGCTTCAGCCAAGACGATGAGAATACCCTCCACCTCGTCAGAAAGTTCACTACACCAGCCTTCCATCGCCTCATCCACGTGGTCATCACTCATGCTCCAAATGGAGTGGTGAGTGAAGAGGCAAAGGCTATGATAGCCGAAAAGCTATCGTTCTTGGGCAATAGTCCAGAGGAGGTGTTGTCAGAGAAGGTAACATTTGTGGACTTAATCAGTCCTTCAAGCATTCCAAGCGATCTCGTGGAGATACAAGAAGCGATCAATAGCAAGTGGAATAAAGCTCAAGAACGTCTCGTCCAACAGCTGTTGGCAACGAATCCAGAGGAGAGTATCAAGCCCAAAGAAATAATGGCAAAGAGTTACACGCACCAGCTCTATCTGGTCTACAAGCGGGATTTGGATGTTTTCATTGTTTTTATGTTATTAGTTAAACTTCTCACAATGAATTTTGAAATTCAAGTAAAAAGCGCTTGATAAAATTCATGAGATATGGGAAAGCAGCCACGAGAAATGAATGGATGAGAAAGAAGAAGTGGATAAGCTATGGTTCTTGGGTAATAGTCCAGATGAGGTGTTGTCAGAGAAGGTAACATTTGTAAGTTCCCCAAGGAAACAAGAGACGCGATAAAGAACTAGTCGAGTGCAATTCAAGAACAATACACCAACAACAATGATGTCAGATTTCTTGTTGGTTGTTCAGGATGAAATTTCTTGTATTTCTTTTATTAATTTGGTATAAACATGGTGTTTTATCATCGACTAAACCATTAGATTTGATTAAAATCCGTGGACATGCAAGAGTACATAAATTACCCATCTCATTAACAAAATCTTGGTCTATATGGACTTGGGAGGGGGAATCCCTATTTTCAGTTCCTATTGATTCCCATGAAACTGAAGATTGGGTGTATCCAACCTCCTATGACTCTCTCTACTTGCCTGCTGACCTTCCATCTCTCTCCTATCAGCCAGCACTGGGTATTGCTATTGCCAATGGCTTGCCAAGATATCTCATGCCTTCCATCATCCTCACAGCTCAGACTACTAAAGGTAGTAAGAGGATATGGAGAAATCGAGGGATGAATTCTCTTCCACGTGCTCATGTGTGGATTGATGTCTTTTCTGAGAATGCACCCATGTTGACATCTCTTCAGTACTATCTCTTAGGAACTTCTCCCCACTGTAGTACAATATCCGCTGCAGTGGATAAAGAGAGAAAGTGGAGGTCTCTCTTAGTGGACTCCTCTGTCCCTGCCAAGCAGTCTGCTGTCATTGAGAGACTGCCTATCCAATCTTACTTCCAAGCCTTCCAGGCCTTCTTTACAACAGAGAATGCTGCTTCTCTCCATGAAGGCTATCATTTTGTAGACATTCCTCTAATTAACACTCCTCAACTCTTCCCTCCGTCAGGAAGTGTCCCAAAGCAGATTGTGGGGATGCTAACAGATATCTCAGAACCACAACGCCTGCTTAGCGAAGAAGAAAATCTGAGAAGTGACAGTGAAGACTCAGTGAAGGAGAATAGCAGAAGTGGCGACCGACAGGTTACTTCAAGGGGGACGGGACAAGGTCTGGGAGATGAATGGCTGGATGGAGAGCCTCTGGGTGTGTTGCAGATCGAGACAGTAGAAGCAGCTGCAGGTGGGCAATCACCCTACTTGCCTAAGGTAAAACCACTCTATCTATCCAAAGCATTTGATCATTAACAATTTTGTGGTTGTTTTTCTATTCCATTAGATTTATCACGACCTATTCGCCTCGGCAAGATAACTAACAACTGTACACACTGTCGATAACTGTTCAATTAAATTCTCTCATCAATGCAGCTCAACTTGGCAAAGTGTATTGATCGCTGTGTTATTTGTCATATAATTAGAAACATTCTTAAGATCTTAGGCTTTGGTATTAGTGAAGTGATTGACGAGGTTTATGAAACGTTAGCAGATATATTCCAGTTTTCGTTTCCAGCAGTTACTGTGGGAAGGAACACATTCATTGGTGGTTTCTCTATCTAAGGTGAAATCAATTGAGTTTGTTAGACTGAGCAACCGCCATCAATGATCAATGGATGCTGTCTTTGTTTCATCTAACGAATTTCCTCTTCTATCAAATGTTCTTGTTTAGTTCAAATTGGTGACAGACAGAAACTCGCTACATTGGAAGAAAACAACAAGACATAATCATTGCCAAAAAGTTGGTGTTTGCGTTACCACTGGATCAAAAAGTGTTGACTGAAGTGGGGTTCGAACCCACGCCTCCGTAGAGATTCGAACTTGAGTCGAACGCCTTGGACCGCTCGGCCATTCAGCCACACCAACCTTTGGTGTTGTTGCGCGTGTTGAACAAGCCAATATTAAACAAGAATAACTACCTTGGTGGTCAGTGACTTCCTTTCTCAATGAAGCGTAGCTGAATGAGATGCAGTCTATCTAGGTTGTTACCCATGCATTGTATATGTTATACTTAACAAGAGAGATTAATGAGATTGTGAAATGAAATCCTTGAGCCATTAACAATAGCAATCTCAAAGGTATGATCAATGGCAGTAATAAGATGTCTATCCAGTCCTTGAGATGATCTGAGGCAAGTGATCAATGGGTGGGATTGTTAGTGAATTTAATCAATACATGATTCCTTGGTAGAAATGGTATGCTTGCTGTCTTTTGGCTGACGGCTTTAGGTCCACCGTATACCATCCCAGTCCTAGCTTTAGAGCTACTTAGCGCCAGGTTATACTACAGATGCAAATAGTCATGGGATGTGCTGTGATCAATTTGCCAAGGTGTGCAAGATTGTAAAAACAACAACAATCATAACAAAGTCATCACTGAGACTCTATGACTAGTATAGTGATGACCTTATACTATTTGGATCACAGACTTCGGTCTGTCCGCTGTGTTGCCAGGGTGGTTGTCAGGCAGTGACAAGCCCAGCAAGCAGTTTCGCGGGTTGAAGGAGATGTGGGGAACGACGGAATACTTCGCTCCTGAGGTGTATGAGAGAGCGTATGGTTTCCAGGCAGATGTGTGGTCATTGGGATGTATCTTGTATGAGATGTTGACTGGTGAAGTGGCCTTTCGTAGTCGTGAGAACACTATGTTATGGATCGATCGCATGTTATTGAAGAGTCTTGGTGTTCGTAAGCCAAAGCGATGCTTCGAGGATTACAGTGGTTGACTGGTTAGTGGTGAGTCTGTTATGGTCTGGTAGTAGACTATTCCGGTGTTGTAGTGCTAGTCAAAGGTTGTGATGCTCACCATAAAACAAAACAATAGAATAGAATAGAATGCACGGTGTTATTCATTATAGTTTACTTTACTTGTGTAAACGATACATACAAGATTTGCGAAGACAAATTATTATCTCACCACCTCGAGTAAGATATCTCGCTACAGTAGCTCTACAGTATATACAACAACTACAACTACCCGCTAGGCTAGGCTATGCTCTGCTATCCTATCCTATCCCTCCTATACTACACACTAATAAATAAACTTGCTGACTGTGGCATAAATGAAACCTGCTGCCACAATATACACCTTACGATGATGATGCAATGCACAAACACACACACAGATGCACACACTGCTGTACAATATAGACAATAATCTGTCTCAACGTGGCTGTCCAATCTACTGTATCTCTCTTGTTGGCCTCCTACTCACTGCCAAGATCATCCACCATCACCATCGCCTCGCGCTTTGCATTGCGTCTGACCATATGCTCTGATCTCTTCACATACGAGGCTTGCACTTCATCAGGGAGAGCCTCGTCATAGATGGTAGGCTTCCTCACCATCATCATCTTCATTCTCCTGCTCTCCTCTTCAGGCACCACCACCTTCTTCTTCATCTCCTCCTCCTCACTCTTCTCAGAGTCACAAGACATTGTGCGACACATCAATGCCACCTCTTTCTCGTCTCCTAATACCATCTTACCCTCCTCAGCCAACTTCAGCCAAGGATGAGACAGACATTCTTCGATGTCCAAGCGCTTGACAGGATTACGCTTCAACATGCCCTTGATCAAAGAGCGAGCCCCACGAGAAAGCTTACGCCAGCCTGGAAGCTCCTCGAAGCATCGCTTTGGCTTACGAACACCAAGACTCTTCAATAACATGCGATCGATCCATAACATAGTGTTCTCACGACTACGAAAGGCCACTTCACCAGTCAACATCTCATACAAGATACATCCCAATGACCACACATCTGCCTGGAAACCATACGCTCTCTCATACACCTCAGGAGCGAAGTATTCCGTCGTTCCCCACATCTCCTTCAACCCGCGAAACTGCTTGCTGGGCTTGTCACTGCCTGACACCCACCCTGGCAACACAGCGGACAGACCGAAGTCCGTGATCTTCACCGTCAGATCATCCACGGACTGGATAGGCATCTTACTGCCATTGCTGCTGCTGTTGCTATTACTTCGACTGCGGGATGAAGAGGAAGGAGAACGAGCACATAACATGTTCTCCAGCTTCAGATCGCGATGAACGATGCCGTGCTCATGCAGATGCTGCACACCCAATAACATCTGCTTGAATAACTTCGCGATCGTGCGCTCACTATACACAGGAAGCTCACCCAGAGCTGACACCAAGTCTCCACCTTCCACCAACTCCATCACCATCCAAGCCTTGTGCTCGGTGTGGAAGGCGTGGTGCATGCGAACAATATTGACATGGTTGGTTCGGCGGTAGGCTTCGATCTCCGTCTTGATGGTTCGAGCATCATTAATCACGCCATCAGCTCGCACATACTAATAGTAGTATCATAGACATACAGCACATGGTAAGAGGATGGAAAGTGAGGGTTGGAAGCACGAAGAGGTTGCTCACCTTGCAAGCATAGAGCTTTCCACTTTGCTTATGATGAGCAGCTACGACATTGGCTGACGACCCATAGCCCAGCAGCTTGTCTGGGGCATACGTGGCATAGAAGGCGTCGTCGATGTCTGCTTGAGAGAAGTTGGAGCTGATATCTGTCCTGAAGGATTCTCTCACTTCATGATGATCTTTCATCTATTGGGACACCATACATTCAATGGATGAGATCTCGTTGTTCAAGTCAAGTTGAAGTGTTGAGAGAGAGTGGCAGTTACCACCTACCTGTTGTTGGATCTCATGTTGTCTAGGATCTTGACAATGAACCTTGTTCGTTGAGATAGGTTGTCCCATTCTATTGACGAATGTATGTATAACTAGTTTGTTAATAATAGTAACTGACAATGGAGTTCAATTCTGGAAGAAGAAGAAGGAATGGAAGAAGATGGCGTGGTCAAAGGTTGGGAAAGGTCAGCAGCCTGTGGCAAACAGAGAGGTGATGAGCTGGGACTGGGAGGAGGTGCGCTGCACTACTTGTACAGCACAGCGGCACAGCAAGAGGAACAGCCGGACGAGGGGCGATGTGGTGCTGGCTGGGGGGTGGCATCTTTCCATCTTCACCCGAAACCTGCAAGTGCTGTAGAGGAAACTCTGGAAAGTGCAGTTATAAGTCCACTATTCTGGTGGCGGAAGAACTCACCTCTCACCCAGCAGACACACTGTGATTTGTTGACATGGATTTATGATGCCATCATTCTGACAAATAGTAGTTAAGCAATTACATAGGCACTGACGTTGTAGGTGTAAATTCTGGCGTTCCGATGGCGTTGGGGGTTGCACAGCGTTTGCACAACGTTCGCACTGCGTTCCTATTTTCCCAGTGAGAGAGAGACACAGACAGAGAGAGGGAGAGAGCGAGAGAGAGAGAGAGACAGAGAGAGAGAGAGAGATAGATAGATAGATAGATAGATAGATAGATAGATAGATAGGACAGTTAGTGAAGTTACATGATGCGTATAATCCAACAACTCCTCTCACCAAGGCGAATGTTGCAACACTTGTTTTCATCCCTCATGATCGTCAAAAACTGCTGTTCTCTTGGTGACGCAGCGTCGAAGTAATCCTGATTTAATGTCTTGATGTGCTCAGACACGCCTTTTCTGGTCAATTCCGATTTCCCAATACCAGCAATTCCCATCGACACAGGAATGTCAAACCGCTTGTATGTGTCCCAGTTGGTGCTTTTATTCACGGGATCAAGCACTATTGACGCATGTGCGTTACTGCGAACCTCATCTTGCTTATAGATGAAAGCATAAATGTCTGCGGACTCTTGACGACGGCCTTGAAACGAGAAGGTCTTTCCAATCGTGTCTTTAGTAAAGCTGTAATCCGCGTTGATAGGGGCCGGATCCACACTTAGGCGTTTGTTCTTATCAATAGTTAGACCCTTGCAAAACCCTGCGATTGCCTCAAAAACTGCTTGTTTATCAATCAATTGCACCTGAACCGTTCCTAGGTAAGATAACAGTGAAACATCAGAAGCCAATGAAGAAAAGAAGTAATAAAATCAAAATAAGAAAAAGCAGAAGAGCATCTCATCAAAATAAAATCACAGCATGAAACCACCAAGAAGGACAAGGAAAGGTTCAGCAACATGAAATAAAATTTAACTTACCGTGCTGTCTGGAAGGATGATTTGAGACACGACAAAGAACATTCCAATCTTCTTTGCAGTTGGGACAGTCATCAGTCTCATCAAACTTATGTTTACTTTCCATAAGGCCTTCCTTTGTGGCTTTGCAACCATCAGCAGGCGAAGCTTGTCTCGACATGGTGAAAAATAAATACTGCTTGAAATGAAACAATCAAGTAGACCAATAGTAGAACAATATTTGTGCTAATAAAAAGTGGCGCACGGCGAACACCGTAAAATCGGTACCTGCAAAGAGAAACCGTTGCGTTTTCAACCATCTTGTAACGATAATATCAAATAGCTCCATCCTTTTTACTTCCCATGGGATTCTAGGACAAACGGGTATACTCATTTTACTTTATAGTTATTATTTTTTACACTATACAATATATTCTATCCCTAACATCCCTTAATCCCTATTAAAATTTTATATATATTCTTATATTCTTATTTACAACTACTTTTTCACTCTATTAATATTACACTATATATAACACACTATACACCGAAGCTACCTCCAGACTAACGTCTTCCTCCTTCAACGCCACTTACGTGGGACGTCTTCTTTCCTTCGGTATATTTATGATATATTTATTTTGATAATAACATCTTTTTCCAGACACTATAAATATTTTCCACAATACTGGACAACAAATATAAAAAAGGTTGGCGATAGCAAACCGCAATGAACAAATTTGTTTGTAGTTATTGACATTTTTTTTCTTTAATGCCGAAAAGGTCGGAAGCGCTGGTGAGCATGGGCTCCTCGAGCACTTCGAGGTAAATATCGCTGACCATATTGCCTATTATGAGCACCATTTGCCCCACACCCGAAGCACTGAAGTATCCCCACACATTGATCTTAGTTTGGTGCTTGACGGAAGCAGTCACGCACGACAGGCTGTGCCTTTCTTTTTTTCTTCGCCAGACCCATTTTCGGCTTTTATGACGAATCTCGAAAGAAGACTCATCAGGCCACAAAACTTCTCGCCATTGAGCAGTAGTCCAGTGGGCATGAACCTTAGCCCATTCCAATCTTTTTTTTTGGTTGGCCTCACTAATGAAAGGCTTTCTGATGGTTTAACGGGATTCGAATTCTCCACTCTCGCTAATGCGTCTACGAATCAGCCTCTCACTCAGCCCAGCGAAGGATGGGAGGTCTGCGATTTGCTTCGATGTGATGAATCGGTTCTGCCGCACATAATTCAATATGGCCCGGTGTGTCCGTTCATCAGTCTTTCGGGGCCTACCTCGACCAGAAGCAGAGTTCAGAGTTTTGTCCTTTTCCCACTTCTGATAAAATCTCGCGATTGTCGAGTGGTGTCGACGCAGCAACTGACCAATTTCGCAAAAGGACATCCCTTCTCCATATTTCTGAAGGATAGTAGCCTTTTCGATCAATGACAGGTGTGAAACCCCTCGATTCGCGGCCGGAACAGGCTCATCCACTATATCTTCACACAGCACCATCAATTCTGCTTCTTTGACAGGATCATCCACTACAATAGTGTCCGTGGAAGATGTCTCACCGTCACTAGCAGAAGAGGAAGCAAGAAAATCCATCATTTGGCCGTGAACTTCTTCTTCATTGGCCGAGCAATTTTTTACGCACGCTTCCATTAAATTCTTTTACAGGTGATATCTCTATGAAATTTGTGATTCAATCGGCTCCAAGCACAGATTTAGAAAGAGAATGAAATATTCTATTTGAAATCAATGTTATTTTCTTAAAAATACACACACTACAGTACGAGAAAAAAATGCGAAAAACCTGGTTTTTGACCGTTCGCGCGCTTTTTTTGGCCGACACTGTAGCTCTGGGGTGGCTTGTTTCCATGGAACGCAATCGCTTGTCCATTATTGGTTCCATGGAAAAACAATATTGAACTTTCTAATAAAGCAAATTGCTTTTCAACTCGATTAATGCGAGTTTGAATCCATCTCGCAATCCAGGTCGCAATCCATCTTGAATGGAAACACAATTCAAGCTGGATTGCGACCTGGTGGTGGTCTCGTGGCTTTGTCT
>VKHL01000241.1:0-28146 GCA_015146655.1 Ochromonas danica
CTACTACTATAATGTTGGTCCCCAGCGCTTAATGCCTGACGTCAGCAGGCCCAAAACCTACAGAAACCTACTTGAAGTTCAAGTTGAACTTCAACATCCTAACTCCTACCTACTAGTAGACTACCTAGTTAGGAGACAAAAAGATACAGATTCAAAAAAGTACTAGTTAATTACTAGTTATTTGGGTAACGGACGCTTGCGACGTGGGGGAACAACGTGTTTCCCCGACGTGTCCAACGGGGGACCCAACTCCCGGCTGGCCCTCCACTGGGCCGCCCTCATCTCCCTGTAGTCGTAGTGGGACACTGGCACTACAAACCCTCCGTCTGGTGCATACCCACAGTAGTTTGGCAGACGTGCTGCCTCCTCCTCCTCTGGATCATAGTCTGAATCGGAGGCATGAGAGTCTTGGGACCCTAGACTTACAATATCGGCGAAGTCGTCGCCGAAGTCCCGCACAGCCCGGGCGACCCGCCACACGGGATTGTCATGGTACCCGAAACCTTCGACTCCGCGCTCCGTGCGTCCGTTACATGTTACCTGGGGGTGGTCCTCATCAGTCAAGTCGATCACAATGTTGGGCTTTGACATTTCTAATTTTTTATGAGGAACTTGAAGATTAATGGGGTAAGATACCTCAACTTAGACCCTTACCGGAACTCAACGGACCCCTCGCAGGGGTGGGGCTCTGCTGAACAACCGCGAAAGGTGACCGGGAAGGTGAGGCGTCAAAGAGGTCTCACTTTACTGCAGAGATAGGTGAGGCTTCAATGAGGAGTCACCTTATCCAGATATTGGTTGACACTTAGCTGACGCCACAACTTCCCCCATCACATTTACGTTTTAGAAGGCCGTCCGTTACAAAACTTTCCGTTTTTGGCAACGTGCACACACGTGCACACCAACGTGCACAACGTGTACCAACGTATACCAACGTGTACCAACGTGTACCAACGTGTACCAACGTGCCCGACGTGTACACAACGTGTACACCAACGTGCACCAACGTGTACACCAACGTGCACCAACGTGTACACCAACGTGCAGATCTTCCCCCACAAGATTTGGATCCTAGATATCTTCAAGTTGAAGATCTTTTTGGTCAAAGATCACTTTTAATTATATGAAGAAAAAAATACCCAAGACCATCGACCCCTTGACCGATACTCATCGGACTTTAGTCTCGACTCAACCGCTTGCAGAGATCCAGCGGTTACATCTGCGCTCAGTCTTCACTCTCCCCTCCATCCCAGGTATCCTCATCCCCCGCAAAAAACGAAAATTGAATTTTCAAGAGTTGCTTGCTGATATGACTTGGGATCAAATTCTGGTCGGGCTGGAAGAAGCGGAGAAACAAAGCAGTACCAACGTGCTACCCCACGTGGACACCAACGTGGACCCCAACGTGTCCGAAAACGTGGACCCCAACGTGCCACTCCCCCAACCCCAACGTGACCCCGACGTGAAGACCAACGTGCGAACGTGCGTCGTTGTGAAACTGCCGGAGGACCCCCGGGCGGAGGATTACCTCTGGGACGAGCACGAGTTGTACCTTGAAGAAGCGCAAGAAACCGTTTCGGATATTGAAGATATTTTTGAATTTGATTTGTAATTGATAATGAATCCATTTTTTAGTGTCTGTTGGATCTTTTGTTCTTCGTATCTTTCGAACTTCAACTTAGAAAGATCTTTTTCTCATAATCAATTAAAATGTCTAAACGACCTGCCTCAGAGCTCTACCCTCGAACTAGCGAACCTATTCCACTGGAATTTCAGCGGAGGGAGTTTCAACCCATCCAATGCGGGTCACCTCCCGACTACACTACCCGTTGGTACGAACCTCACCCCCCTCTCTACCGACCGATTGCCGTTACACCCGAAGATGATTCGGAAATCTTGGTCCCGGGTACACCCGAGCGTCCCGAACTCTACAATTATCTCGAAACCCAAGGGCGCGAAGATCTGGAAGATCTTCTTGAGATCGCCGAAACGCGAACGGGGTTCGAAGATCAGCGAGGCTACTTTCCTCACGAAGAAGACGAAGAGGAAGCGCAACCTACAGTAAACCTGCATGTGTCCTGGGACGGATTGGTCAGTGAACTTCAATCGGATTCCGAATGTGAAACCGAAATGGAATCCGATTCGGAGGCTACGGAGCTGGAAGATCCGGATCCGTTCTGGGATCATGTCCGCATGACCCACTATCGAATGGCTGTGGACGGACGACTTGTTCCCGACGAACAAGCTACCGAAGAAAAGGAGTGACCCTTCGTTTTACCCTTTCATGATACACAAAGCGTATCTATGTCCCTTGGATCTTTCTTGTCATTTCTAAAATCTTTTTCACATAATAAATAAATTTTCTCAAGTTAAGTCTACCATGTCTACCGATATTCAGATGACTGTCACTACTATCGAACCAGCCCCAGTTCGCATTGTTGCGAACACTGTCCAATTTTCTTCCATTGACGAGTTCTTGCAGGCTGAAACCAAACACGGGTTTCAGTTCAAATTCAAAAGCAGAGGCAGGTACTATCAGTTTTCTGCAGTGCTCGGAACCTCGACCTACACCAAAGTCACGTTTCCGATTTTTCACCATACCCTGCAAGTCAATGAACCCCAAGAAGGATCGGACCGCGAACCCGATCTTATCCTCGTCCCCCTCACCGATGAAAGTGGTACGTACTCGGATGAGACCGTCGACGAAGGTCATAAAGTCCAACGTCTTAATATGATGATGGCCAACGCGTTGCGCCGCGAAGTGCAGGGGGCCTTTGCCCCTGATGCCAAATTGGAACCCTATGACGATTTGCCGTTGGAGAGGATCTATATCGGCAACTACAAACCCAAGAGTAACAAGACTGTTTTCAATTTGGACAACTTTTTGGCCACTACTCGTCCTTTTGCCCTATGTCCCCAGTTTGGAATGGTGAAACCGCTGAAGGAGGGGGACATTGAGAACCGGGATTTCAGGATTTATGTCAAATTAGGGTTGCACGGAATGAAGATTGCGACTACTCCAAATTGGTCGGACATTGTTCGTCAGAACAACAAGATCGAGCGCAAGCGCAAAGCGGTGGAACTGGAGACTCCCCCCAAAACGTTGCGCCAACAAGTGGAGGAGTACACCCGCGATCAAGTCGCGTCGTTGGTTCCGGAATCCGAAATCGTGTCCGAGATCACGACCTGGATTTCGCGCGAATTTGAGCGCGCGAACAACCCGGAAAATCCTACTCTTTAAGATACGTTCTAAAAGATACGGGTTGGGCAAGGGGCACTGTTCTAAATCTTACTGAGTCCTTTTAATCTTAATTAATAATCATTATTTATTAAAAAATGAATATCTCTCCCATTCGTAAAAGAAAACTAACAGACGAGGATAAGGAAGAAGTTTGGAAAAAAGATGTACTTAACAAAGTCTTTCTCTTCACAGGTTTACATTGGCCTACTCGAGAAGATTTCGTTCAAGCGTATTTTGAAAAACACCCCTGTCGTTGTCCAACGTGTGAATTTACTCGGGATGCCTTGTTTACTCGTCACGCCGAAGGAAGGTTAGCGAACAATTTTGATTCTATGATATATCGCCGCATTGAAGGAAAGGTACCGGCGCCCTCCCAGCGCTAGCTGAACTGTTCCTCGGAAAACCCGAATAAGATTCAAAAAGTGAAGGGTCACGGATCCAATCTTGTAACGTCGCGTATCTTTTTGAACTTGAATTGACTTTGCATAATTAATTAAAAATGTTTAGTACCACACCTCCGTCTTCTTATTTGTTGAACTCTACCCCTGCACCCATCCCTGGACCTAGTTTAGCCCTAGCTGGAAACCAGCCGAGTATTGGACCTAATTTAGACCTAGTCGGAAACCAGCCGAGTATTGTCAATGAAGGGGTTTCTGCGGGGGGAAACGTGGCGGTAGAAGGCCAAATTACCCAAATCTTGCGCGGATCCGTAGGCGTTGTGCAAATCCGCGTTCAAATGATTGCCGGAAATGTAACGGATCCCCTGACCTTGTTTGGGCAAGCTTTTGAAATGTCCTATGCTCAAGCTCTACAAGCTGATGGAAAACAAGTGAGTAATCAGGATTCAATGCAGGTTACCTTAAAACATGATGGCATTCGGGCCAATGGGGGGTGGTGGGGAACTCCCGATATGCCCATTGTAGGAGAACCCGGAGCTTTGGAAGAATGGGTCGCGCGATGGTCGGAAGCCATGCAATCGGGGGAAGAAGTCGATTTAAGTCAAGGTGCCATTGAATTTGTGTTTACTTACACGTTAATGGGTACTTCCACCTCTTCCCCAATTCAAAAAGGGATGCGAATGGGTGCGCGCTCGGCCGGATCCTACCAAAGAAACAAAAAACGGATGTATGTACGAAGTGTGCATTCTCAAATGTATACCCAATCTCTGGCTTTACGAAAAGTTCCCATGACCGAAGACGAATGGTGTTTTCCCATGGCGTTTTTGTTTGCTCAATGTCGGCGAATGGTTTTGAATGACGAAGCTACAGAAATTATTGGAGTGTTGGAAACCGAAGGACTTCAACGGGTCGATTCAGAACGTCTTCAACGTTTGCCTTACCGTGTCATTGACGTATCCGATCGAAGAACTCCCGCGACCTATTATCAATCGGAAACCAAGTATAAAATGATTTCTCGAGTCATGAAAAGCGCCATACCTGTCCGCAATATAAATGAAAACTTTGAATATGGACCCGATGGAAAACGGAAATTTCCGGTTATTTTGTTTAATCCGCTCAAAACTTTTGTTACCGTAGATGGAAAACGCGAATACAAACTGGAAGAGTGGAATTCGGAACAAGATATTCTTCAGTGGAAAAGTTTGGCCGAAATGGTGCATGCTCACGTTGAACTTCAACTTCAACATCCGGTCGATCGCAATGATTTTTATAGTTGTTGTCAAGCCTACGCCACCGTTTTTCAAGTTCATATTCATATTTTTCGATGTCGCTATTTATTGCAAGAATCCAATTGTTTTTACCCCTCCGAACTCTTGAACCCCAAACAACTCGATCATGTGTATTTACTATTTGGAGATGATGAAGGAAATCACGAACATTGTCATTCGGTAACTCATCGGAGACATATGGCCCGAAGACCACATATGGGAACACACTGTTGCGGAGGTCCGACTCATTATTGTGATTTTTGTCATCGTTACATGCGTCCGACCAATACCCAGGAGGAAGTGTTGACTCATATCAATCTCTGTTATCAAAAAACATATGCATTGCAACGAAATCGAATTCAAAACGATCAGACTCAGTCTTCTATTCCACGTCCTCCACGTTTGAATTTGTCCACTTTTCGTCGCATGAAAAACAGCGAATTGTTCATGTGCACCATTTGCTCTGAAAAAGATATTGTGGACAAGAAAACTCATTTGTGCTACGTCGCGCTTCCGAAATTAGCCGATATTCCGACCCAACAATTGGATCTTTACCTTCAAGATCCAACCATTGCCGCCAACCAATTGTATGTCTATGACATCGAAACACGTCAAGTGAAAATGGATGAAAACTTGTTTATTCATGAATGCAATTGCGTGTGTTTTCGAAAAGTCGGATTTCCCGAACCCAGACTTTATTTTGACAATATGGAATTATTTTGTGAACATATTTTAAGTTCAACGGATTATTACGGAGCTACTATTTTAGCACATAATGGAGGGAGTTTTGACCATCAATTTGTCGTTCAGTACCTGGAACGTCATAGTTTACCTTATGAAGCGGTTCCCCGCCCCGGATCGGTTCACAAATATATCCAGATCAAAATCGAGCGCAACGAGGAAAAAGCTTCCATTTATTTCAAAGATTTCCTCATGTTTTTTCCCGCTTCGCTCAAATCCATTGCCGAATCCTTGCAACTTGAACTTCAAAAAGGAGATTTTCCCCATTTGTTCAATACGCGCGAAAACGAAACTTATGTTGGATCATTTCCCCCTATCGATTCGGAACACGATTATTATTGTCTGAAAACCAAAAAGGATGCGAATGAAATTGAAAGTTTGCGGGTCTGGCACCGCGAAGAAAGCGAAATCTACTGTACATGCAACCACACGCGCGTGTCCGCCGAAGATTTAGTCTGTCCGCTTTGCCATAAACAGTGGTGGAACATGAAAGAACAATTGGTGAAATACTGTTGGCTGGATGTGGATGTGTTAAGTCAATGTGTGGAAAAATTTCGATTGGCTCATCTTGAATTTGGAAACGAAGAAGCGACGGAAGAAGGAGGGGGGTGGAAACCTACACCTATTGAACCTTTTCAATGCATGACATTAGCTCAACTCGCGCTTCGTTTTTTCCAACAAGGTCATCTTTCTACCAACATGCGCCACGCGTTGTCCCAACGTCGATTCGCCGACCCTTTTTCGAAAAAAGCGATTATTTGGCTGGAACGGTGTGCTCGCACCCAACAACGTGAAATCTGGCATGCGGGAAATCAATTTCGTGAATATTACGATGAAGTGATGCAGAAACGGGTAGATGGGTACTGTCCCGAAACCGATACCGTTTATGAATTTTTAGGGTGTTTTTGGCACGGGTGTCCCACTTGTTTTGCAAACGAAATGGTGCAAGGATCCAAACATCCCAAGAAAAACCAGACGTGGAAAGAAGTGTTTGAAGAAACCGACCGCATGATGCGCAAACATGAATGGAAACGACCTGGACGCATTGAATGGATTTGGGAATGTGATTTTGATCGGTTAGGTCGACCTACTCCTTACGAATCGAAACTTTGTGATTTAATTCAAGATCGCGCGTTCTTTTTTGGTGGACGTACCGAAGTGTTCTCGTGTTACGCCAAAGCCACCGAATCTCAAAAAATTCATCATATTGATGTAACGTCGATGTATCCCTACATTTGTGCAACCCAAATGTTACCTATCGGTCATCCGCGCATTTATCTCGGAAGTCGAATTGATCGTGCGCGAATGGAAATCAATCATCCCAATCGCTATTTCGGTTACATTCGTTGCGATGTGCTTCCGAATCCAACGTGCGCGCTCGGTTTGCTTCCTCAAATTAGCGACAACGGAAAATTGGAGTTCAATTGTTTTGAGAAAATGGGAACTTGGTTTTCGGAAGAATTGTTTTTTGCTGTGAGTCAAGGCTACGAAATCAAAGAAGTCTATGAAGTCTTGCATTTTGATTCCAACAATCGAAGCGATGAGTACATGCGGGGGTACATGTCGTTTTTCTTGCGTCAAAAACAAGAAGCTGAAGGCTGGAAAAAAGCCGGGGCCTCATCCGAAAATCCTTCCCCGGAAGAACAAGAATGGGTGCGACAGCGGTTATACCAGGAAAACGGGAATTTAGGAAAAATGAGAATTTCTCAAGTCCGAAAAAATCCAGTGAAACGTGCGCTTGCCAAATTGTACTTGAATTGTTTATGGGGAAAATTGGCCCAAGATACCCAAGTCTCAGACAAGAAACTGGTGTTTAATTATGACGATTGGATGAATGGAATTATCAATAACCCCGAAATTGATCGGTCGTCTCTCAAGTACCGCTTTTTGGAAGATGGAGAAACCATGATGTGTTATTTCGACAAGCACCGCGAGAAGGCCAAAGTCAATCGCCGGTCTAATTTGTGGTTAGCGGCAGCAGTCACGGCGCACGCTCGAGTGATTCTGCACCGTCAAATGGTTGCCGTAGGCCCCGAACGTGTTCTGTACTGTGACACAGACAGCATTATTTTTCTTCAAGATCGAGATCGAAACGTGACGGATTGGACGGCGCGAGGATTAGGCAATTGGGCCAATGAAACGGATGAAGGCAATGAAATTGAAGCATTTTATGGCATTGCACCCAAATGTTACATGAAAGTTGAAACCGATCATCAAGAGGGAGTAATGAAATGTAAAGGTGTGCGAATGACGGTTTCGAATCAACGGCAAACCAAACCTTCGGATTTAGCCAAAATGCTGGAAACGACCATTATGTACCCTCAACCTGAACCCAGTTCGCTCATGCTGGATCATATGGTCATTTGCCCAAACAGTAACGATACCCGTGCCCCGTACGCTTCGGTGTTTACGCGTTACTCGAAAAAACGTTTGCGCGCCGTATTGACCAAACGTCAAGTTGTCCCTTTACCCAAAGAAGGATTAGTATTAGACCAGTTAGAGCGATTGTATCTCGCGCCCTACGGACCCCTTAAGATTTCGGAAAATCCTACATATAACCGTGTCTATGAAAGATATGCATAAAGTGTCCCTTGGATCTTTTTTCTTACGTGTCTCCTCATAATAAATTAATTTATTCATTGATTCTATGTCGTTTAAACATGGTGATATGTCGAAAAAAAGGATTGAAGCAATAGTTGAAACACTAGATAAAGGGTTTGAGGCCATTTGGGAAAAAATGCACCTCTTGCACCTTGAAAATCGCGATTTCATTGAAAAAGTAGTGGAGGAAAAAGTTTCTGTGGCTACCACAAAAATACTTGCTTGTATCACCCAACAATTTGAAGCGTTGGCGAAAGATTACTTGCGTGATTGGGAGCACGATACTCAATTTCGCGCTTCGTTTATTGAACGTTTAGGATTGTTGCAGGACAAGTTGCACCACAATTTGTCCGCGACCTACGCGTTGTTGTCGGAGCACGACGCGGATTCCGAACTGTTGTTGGAACAAATTCATCAAATGCTACTTACTTTGGTAGAGTACAAGAAAGAAGACTTTGTGGTGGAAAAAAGGCACGATGCCAATCAAAAGGCCGATGAATTTTTCAAGAGCGTGAAGGAAGCCAAAGAAAAATTAATTAGTGCATTACAAAATCAGCATAACGGGAATTCCGAATTGGAACCCGAGAACTCCGACGAACCGGTTCCCCCGAATCAGGAACCGAAATTGGCACCGCTGCCGCTGGTGCGACAGGGTCATGGAACACCCGTTGTTCCGGAAACGCCAATTGAAACCCCGCCCCCTCTACCGGTTTCACTACCGGTCCCGGAATGTTCGGATTCGGAGGTAAAGGAGGAGCCCCTACCGTCTCCATAATGCGCGGAGTCACGGTGTAGGGTTGGGTGGCATCGCGTTTGGTGACAGCATGAAACATGCTTTTATCGCGTATTTTCTCGAAATTGAGTTTGATTTGGGGTGGACCATCTTCGATGGGTAATTTAATAAGCACCAATTGACTAAACAACACATCTTTGATTTCTTTTTTGCCTCCGATTTCACGTAAATCTACTTTTGTTATGGATTTTCGAGTAATGGTGTACGCTTCCAAACTCACTTTTAAATCCACTTCTTTAGCAAATTGTTTGGGATTGATTTTTAGTCGGTACCCAAAACGACCACTTCCTGTAGATTTGATCTCTTCTTTATCCGATTCCCCCGCGGATTCAATTTCTTGCTCGACGGGATGTTGAACTTCCATTCGTTCATGAGAAGGATGACGCACTCGTTCCGGGAAAGTTTGGGGAGGAGGAATTTGTGAATTCCAATCAAACGCCGATTTCAAACCCCGTTGTTGTTGATTCAATTCAAGAATTTTCTTTTGGCGTCGACTTTCGGTAGCCAAACTAATACTTTTAAGTTTCTCGGTGTCCCCCATAATTTCATGAACTACATCAATGGGAGAATGACCCATATGGGTATGTGTTTGCACTGTACTATTGTACGAATCCAACGCTTGACTCAATCCTTTTTGATTTTGTGAGAAAAAAGCAGGTTCACCCGAAACTTCTTGATCGCGCAGCACGCGTCGCACCGATCGAATGGCAGCTTCCACTGGACCCGTTGTGGTCGGACGTCCGTGTGTTTTGCTTTTTGCGTCCGCCACATACAAATCCGCATGGGGAAACAAATCGCGAATATGATCTGCAAAATATTCTTTAAATTCACTTCCCCCATCGACCGTGATGCGTTTGACTTTATCGCGCAAAAAATGGTAAAATTTAGTTGCCAAACCAGGTCGGTTCATGGCGATTTCAAAGACTTTGAACGTATTTTGAGCCGTACGATTTTGAGATGGAAACGCCCACACAAATCGTGAAAAAGGATCCATGATCACTAACAAATGTGCAAATTTGCCTCCGTTCGCCCTAACTTGATGCGGAGTGAGCTGGAAATAATCGGCCTGCAATTCTTCCCCAGCAGCTTTATAGATCGGGACATAAATGGGTTTGTTTGAAACGGTGGCTTTTTCAACCACTGAGCGGTTGGATCGCGTGGTTGTGAGAGATCGAGTAGAACGAGTGGATACCGATTGTCGGTCGGGAGAAACAGGAGGTGAAGAAGAAGGGGGTGGTTTTGAATCAGGGTTGGAAATTTTGATTTTTCCAAAAGGAATGGGTTTAAAAGTCAATTGGACAATGAGTTGACGATTATAGAAATAAATAAATCCCCGTCGCAAATTTTTTCGTTCATAGCGATGAAACGTTGGGAAACGTGCATTCAGTTGATTGAAGTAGCGTTCAATTCCCACGCGGTAAAATTGGCCGGATGTGGTGATGGAATCATACATTAAATGATAAAATTTCGTTTTGGTTTCTTCATCTAAATTCGCATATTCTTGCGGTGAACATTCTCCTTGCACATACGCATAATACCCCGGATGATTCATTTTGTGATGAAAAAGATTTTGACATTTCCAAACAGTTTAGTAATACGCCAACATTTGTCCCCCAGCCATGATGGAAAAACGAATATCGTGAAGTACAAAAGCAAGGGCGATTACTGGATCCGAAGCGGATGTACCTTTTGTGGAAGCATTATTAAGTCCTTTGCACCCTGTCATGGCTAAAGTTAAAGGTGCATTTCCTAAATATCGACCACTGCGTGCTTGATCCGATTGACCGGGGAAGGTATCCAGATCAAAACCAAGAACAAACGAGGATTCAGGAGGCAAAAATCCGGGCCACATGTAGGTACCCCGATCATTGTAATTGGGAACCGTACCCACAATGGAGTTTACAACCGTGGTATAAAAATAAGGTGCAGTGGCTGAAGCGGCTCCTCCACGGTTATAATAATCGTTAAACAGAATATTATTGGTGATGGTTTGATCATCCAGTGCTGCAATGGGAACAAAGGGACAAGTGAATTGTTTACCTTCGATCCAAGTATAATGAGTACCATCAGACGCAAGTGTTACTTTTGTATTATCGTCAAAACGAGGACCACTTGCTGTGGTCGTATAGGGCAAATTGCAGTTCATATCCGAAGTACCATGAACTGAACGTTGCAGTTCTTTCACAATACCCGGAATTGTACGAATGGGGTACTGTGGAAACAATTCGTTGCCGATTTTGAGTTGTACACTGAATGAATCGGTGGTATTGATGGTATTGAATGTGGGAACCAATTCGGATCCCACAAAAAATCCTTGAGCTGTTGGAACATATTGATACGAAGTGAAAGGACAAATACCCGTCAGTGAATTATAGTAGGGACTTTCTTGGCTCAACGTGTTCAAGAACAAAATGTACAACGAATTGGCACTGGCGATTTTAATGGGTAGAATAATATTTTGTGATTCGGAGTTCGCACAGATGGTTCGGTAAGTGTGTACACTTTGAGCATCCAACGAAATATCACTGTCTGCCGCTTGACGTACAATAGATGCAGTGACTTCATCGGGAACAATAATTTGTTGTGTAGTCATTTGCAAATTGGTAATTAAATAAGTCGTTTGTGTTTCTAATGCTGCAGCATAAATAATTTTCGTATCGCCTGCAATGCTTCCATTGGTTTCTGCCGTGATACGTCGCACTTGAGCAGTGGAAAAGGGAAGGTAAGTCCCAAAACAAATGTTGCGTTCGGTAGTGTAAGGACACGTGGTATTGATATTGGCTTCAAACCCAAATGTGGTGGTGGCCCAAGGATACAATCGCGGAATATATTGAGGTTTTGGATTTCCTGTGACATAACCGTAGCCTTCTCCGTACACAGTCAGGTTGTTTGTCGCATTGTTATCTGCAGCGTCAAAGGTATATCGATTGGCGTCAGCAATATTGGGTGCATGTCCATCCCCTCCTAAATAAGGAAAAAATGGTTTGGGAGCAAAATCGTTTCCGGTGGCACCAGCAGCCGTAATCACAAAGTAACTGTCAGAAGCGTCCGTCGCATCTGGAGGTCCAACTAATCCATTTGGAGTATGGTATACTTGTCCACGATATTCGTTTTGGTATCCGTGCGGGAAACCACAGGAAGGAACGTAATCGCGGTACGTACCAAAAATGCGACGACAAGGATCCATGGTAAATTGAGCTGCTTGAGCCATTCGAGCCCATTTCAATTGAATGTAAAAACTTCCCGGAGCAATTAACATGGCCGGAAACGCTTTTTCGGCCCAACATCCCAGTAATCCAGAAAACATGGGTAAAACCACATGTACTTTCCATTTTCCAGTTGTTAATCCTGTATTGATGTTTGCTACAGTATTAAAATTGAAGTTTGCTGCTTTTCCAGTAGAATGAAAACCTGCCGGTGTATTTCCGGTATCACCCGATTCACGCACTAACCCAGCCTCAGTGGCAATAAAAGATTTGACGGGAGCCACACCAATGGGAATGTTTTTTACGTTTACCAAGTACAAAAAGTAATCTTGCAACCGATAATTTTTAACATTTTCTTCTTGCTGCGACCGTACTTGGTTGAGAATGATCGGTTCTGGACGAAGGGTAGAGGGCCACGTCACATACGTATTATCTAATCGGTTAGTAAACGCTTTGGTTAACACACATCCCGGAGCACTGGAATGATTGTTGAAAGTATCCAGAGCACAAATGGCATAACCATAATTTGCCGTTGTGGGAGCTCTTCCCTCTACTGCCCGTGTAGCAACTGTATAATTTTGATTTCCACCTGTCTGATTATTGATTTGAATTGTTCCAGCTCCGTTTTGTATCACAACATTTGGTTGCATAAGTAAAGCTGGCCCTTGTTCGCGATGAGAAGAAAAAATATTTCGGTCCCCCAACAGATTGATGTTGTTAGGATACATGATCACTCCATCGCGATCAATCATGGGAGGTTTGACAAAATTGAGTTCGTTGGCATCATTTGGAGGAACGGGTGCGCGCCAAGAATTTTCCATAAACAATTTAAATTCGGTTTGTGCATGTCCTCCGATTTTCATGAAATGTTCAAACACGACATTGTACTGCAAAATTTCTTCAACGGGTGTGCCTTGATTATAAATACGGAATTCTTCAATAAACGAAGCCATTCCCGCCGCTCCCAAATTCATATAATCAATGTACGGATTGGAGTTTTGGATTTCGATGTCAAATTCAAGAAAGGTTTGAGTAGGATCATAAAATGCACCAGGAGTGGAAGTATCAATGACAATGTTGGCATAACTATTTGGGCCGAAAGATTGAGCATTAGTAGCAATGCTCGCGACTTGTCGAGAATACGCTTCTACCGTAGTCGGTTTGCGACTCGACAAATTTAACATTTTCGGAATAGCTTTTACGTGATCACCCATGGCGCTTGCAATAATAATATATACACAAAAAAACAATGAAACACCAAACAGTTTAACGTCGCATTAAGTTTCCGGCCATTTGACCTGCCTGAACGGCTCCTTGCGCTCCTTCTTGCGCAACTTGAATGGCTGAACTTAATGCCCCGCTAGGATCTACATGTTTACTACCCAAGTTCACAGCTTGATTCAATATCCCTTTTCCGGCTAGTCTTTTCATGTTGCGAGCTAAATATTTACGTCCGAGTTTAGGAAGAACCTTCATTTTATAATAAAAACAAAGAAGACTACAAAACCAAGGAAACAGTTTTACTTTAATTGAGATAATGCATGTGCAGCAAGTGGATTTGTGGTAGAACGCAACGTTTGGTGCAAACTCCCACTCGATGTTTTTGTTTTATTTCCGTATTTGGAAAATGAAGATAGCGCAGATACCACATCATGAGATGTGCGATAATCTTCTTGCCCCCGTCGCATTTGTTTCCCGATTCCACCAATACCCACTCCTTTATTGAAAGTGACGCGATGTTTTAACCCGCTTTCGGTGGCTAGACTTCCTCCTAATGAATGCCCGACGGCAATCGTATGTTCACTTCCGTATTTGGAAGACGCTTTTTTCGCAATTCGTTTAGCGCGTTTGAAACGAGGGGTAAATCGTCCCACCCCTACAGCTAAGGCTGTATCGGTCGCTAAATCTCGAATGTCGGTCGGATTAGTCCCATTGTAAACCACGTATGCTTTTTTGTCGTAGGGAGAATAGTAGACTTTATCCTTTTTGGTAGATAAGGAGTGGTCTTTGACATAACCTTCTGCCTCTAACCGTTCTTTTTCGCGTTTTGGGTTGGATTCATATCCTGCATTCAATAATCGACGAAATTTGGATTTACGCTGACTTGACGATTCTCGCAACAATGTTCGTTTATGTTTCATAAGAATTTAAACATACTTTGGGAAGAAGGACGAGGAACGGTTTCACCCGAAGAATGAAACATGTTGGATTGAGGATTGCCGTTTGGATAAACGCGAGGTGCCGAAGTTTGAGAGGGAAATAACGCATTATTTTTCGGTGTTTTGCGTTTATACTTCTTGAATTTTTGTTTTTTCATTTGTTTAGCAATCACTTCCTTTATTTTTTCAATTTCAAGGTGTAGTTCTTCTGTCGATAATTTACGACGTTTTTTCTTTTTTTCAGGTGTTGAGGAATTCGAAGAGGAGGAAGAAGAAGAAGATGAGGATGAAGATTGTGAGTCAGAATCTGATTCGTCCGAGCTCGAACTAGAAGAACTGTTTTCCGAAGCCGAATCGATTTTTGGAACTTTAGCCAAAAAATGTTTGTCGGTGACGCGTTTGATTTGCTTCTCACGAATTTCCCTTTTACTCTTCTTTTTTCGTTCTTTTCTACTCCGTTTTTCTTTCACCGGACTTGGATCTTCTTTTTCTTTCTTTTTCTCTTCTATTTTCACATCTTCATCTGAAGTCTCTTTTTCTTCTTTGTCTTCTTTCTGATGCATTAACATACTTTTCAATTCCTGCAATTTCCGTTTTCGTTCTTCCTTTTTAGACAAAACCGTTTCATAATTTGCAATGTTCTTTGCAACCTCAGTCATATTTTTATTAATCATGCCTGACATTTTAAACGAAACTGTTGCATATGAAGAAAGTAAAGGTGAAAATCATATCTATGGGGAAACTGTTTCTGCTTCCTTTGCTGAAATTGAACGCTTGCCCAGATTTGTTATTCGAGCGCTAACCGAATATAAACTAGGTGTATTACCTCCCGTTTCAGAGGAAGAATATAAAGATTTACTGAACAATTGGTTTTCTACACCTTGGAAATCCAACGAAGAAATCGAAGCATTAAAACAAGCACACAACCAGAATAAATTAAATGAGTGGATTGAACTTAATCAACGATCAACAACCTCCGTTTCAATTGATCCTCAACAGTCGCAAAGCTATCAGCAAAAACGACAAAAGATCAATCGTTCAATTTAGTTTACCCGTAGCTCCAGAAGTGACTACCGATACTCAAACATGCATTGTCAACTTGCTTCATTTTTATTGTCCCAATGCAATTTACAATATCAATTCCGCAAACAATACGCTTCAAATTTGTGTATTGACGTACTCGGGGGGAATCTATACTCCAACCTATTACACTGGATCCATTTCTCCGGGTGGATACGATATTAATAACACAAATCCCATTCTTGACACACTCAACACGTTTTTCACAACCTTTACCGCCAATGGTTCTACTCCACTCAAAAACATTCAATGTGTTTTCAATTCATCTACTGCCCTCATTAGTTTTGATTTCACTACCTGGGTTGCTCCCAGTAATTTTTACGGGTTTTATTTTATCGATACACCCACTTCAATTTTGCATCCACTTGGATTCGAATCGAGTCAAACTATCAATCCTCCCTCCTTCACGTTTAATGCATGGGTGATGCATAACAAATTGTTACAAAGCACAGGGATACCTCAAATGACAACTCCTGATTTAATCATGAAAATTGATCAATTGAATACCCATAATCGGACTTCTGGGTTTGGGATTGGTGAGGTATTCCACGTTATTCACCCGAATTGTGCATTTGGAGATATTATTGATTACGCACCCATTATTGATTTTACTTCGCAAATTCCAAGATTGAATCTTGAAGGGGTACTGACGGTTCGATTTGTGGATTGGGACAATAACGAAATTGATTGGAACGGACAAGATTGGACATTGACATTAGGAATTCGCTGGGCGGTGGATACTGGAATTGCAGGATTGGAAACGGTTCAGTTTAATCAAAATCTTCGCCCATTAACTAATCATTATCCGGACCATTACGATTCACTCGATGTGGGAGGACGAGAACGAAAACGAAAATTACGACTTTAATTGGGTAATTGAAAAACTAGGACAAAACCAAATCAAGAATCAAAACATCGATGAATTTTACGAACGCGTTCGTGATCCAGAAACGCAAAAAATTGATTTGTCCAAACACGTGCTGGTGAATTTATGTTATCACGGAGACTACAAATGTCTGACTTTTCTTCAATTGTTGGGAAAACAAAGTCATCGCATGATGTTGCAAGGCCCGCATTATGTAAAATTGTATACACCTTATGAAACTCCCAAAATGTTCTGGGTTCAATCGTTAACGAATTTGCGCCGCAATACGTTCGGAGCTACCGATCGCTTATCGTTCGAGCGCTCGACTTTCTTGGTCGATCACGAAACTCATCAATTGATTCGAATGAAAACCATTCGGGCAAAACTGGATTTGCCTTCTTTTGAAAATCAGAGTGTAAGCCAGAAAAAGGGGAAAGGAAAAAAGTGTCAAATTACATTACGCACACAACGGCAATTAAAACATGGCATTAATCAATTGTTTACTTCGTATGTCCGTGATTTGCAATTGCATTATTCCACTGACATGATTCTTGATCTTTTTCAGCAAGATTTGCTGGCCTGTTCGGCTGCGTTAACTTAATAAGCTAAAATCATGTACCACATCGGATTATAAAAAGCGTTGTACGATTGAGCTACATTAATGTTTCCACTCGTAGTCCACGCACCGCCATTAATATTCGGGGTTTGTGTTGTTTTATAGATGATCACATCGATTGTATTTGCATCTTTATGACCCAACAGCACCCCAACATTGTTCGAATCACTTTTGTTAGGATACAATTCCATAATCGTATTGGTACCAAGAACAGGTTGAGTCGATGAGTTTTGAAGAGGATCCGAATTGACAAAAAATCGAAAGAAAGGTATACTAGTGAGAGAAATATTCAAATTGTGAGTAAATTGTACCGCAAGTACAGATGAATTAGAATTTCCTCCCGCACTAGCTGGGTTCCAATTCCATCCACTCGACCAAATCGGTGTTCGAAACAATGTACCGGTACGTAGGGGAGCGGAATACCCTACGGTCAATCCGTTGATTGAAAGGGAAGCGCACGACAAACTTCCCGAATCGGTAATGGAAGAACAACTGAGTGCGCCACAAGTCACTGAATTCGTTCCGGCAGCAATATTGCCGGTTGAAGTTAATCCCGCACATTGCGAAGTACCCGAATTCACAAGGGAACTACAGTTCACTGAAGTACAAGTGAACTGTTGACATTGTGAATTTCCTGCATTGACCACAGAAGTACAACTGATTGGTCCACATGTGATTGAATAGTTTCCAGCATTCACGTTTGATCCCACATTAATTTGATTGCTGGGTCCCGACAAACCCCCAACAGACAAAACGTTTGTAATATTTCCTGATTGTGCATTTAATGTTCCATTACATGTCAATCCTGCGCATTGTAACGAACCGGAATTGCTGACAGAACTACAATTGAGGGTACCACAAGTGACTGAATTGGTTCCTGCATCAATGTTTCCACTTGAAGTCAATCCAACACAATGTGAAGTACCCGAATTGACCACCGAAGTACAATTGACTCTTCCACAATTCACCGTATTGTTGTCTGCATTGATTCCGCCACAAGATAATGCTCCGGCAGAAGTCAGTGCTAGTGTATTCACAATTCCCGTACAAGATATTCCTGCGCATATCATCGTACCGGGAGAACTCAATCCAACGGCATTAAGAGTCAATGCTCCACAAGTAATTGAATTCGTTTTAGCATCAATGTTTCCGGTCGATGTTAATCCAGCGCACTGAACAGTCCCTGAATCCACAACCGAAGTACAATTGAGGGTTCCACAAGATACCGAATTGGTTCCTGTATCAATGTTTCCAGTTGATGTTAATCCTGCACATTGTACGGTACCCGAATCCACAACCGAACTACAATTGAGGGTTCCACAAGTCACGCTGTTCGTCACAGTAAGGGAATTGCTCTGTATTTTTCCAGTGTTATCAAAGATTACAATTTTTGTTGGATCTTGCAATCCATTGCAATTGTAGAACGCAAAACCTCCAGGTCCATATTGTCCATAATTCAAAAATGTTGTTGCACCTTGTCCATAATCCACATTCCAAAAGACTCCAAGTCCACGTTCCAAATTAGCATGGACATAAAAATCATTTAACGTTGAATTATCGAATCGAACAGGACCAGTCACTAAAAGGGAAGTTGTGGTTGTTTGATTGTTCACTTTTAACGTATCACTGGTAAACACATTTCCACCTAAATCGAGTGTCGTTCCTTCACTCCCAGGTACCAGAGTCGACGAATCCGCAATGACAGGCATTTATTTATTTCATGAAAGTAGAGTCCCAACTGTAAACTGTTTTCCTTCAATTATTCGATATTTTTCCATTTACCTTCAAATTATTGCAAGTAATGTTTCCGGAAGTAACTAAATTGCCCGCTGAATCAATGGTAAAAAGTAATTTCGGGGCACCAGATGCATTGCAATTGTAAAATTGAAAACTTCCCGAACCCGATTGTGCATAATTGACCAACGCGGTTTCTCCTCCCCCACCAGAATTATTCCAATGAATACTCATTCCATAATCTGACGATGAAGTTGTAGGGATAGGTTTATTCGAAAACAAATTTCCCATAAAGGTTGTTCTTCCCAAAACATTCAGATTTCCAGTTTGTACGGTTCCTGTTAATGGATTCATATAATCTCCTGGTGTAATTGACCAATCGGGCAAAAAGTTACCCTGATTATCACTCAGAACTTGGGCATAGGAGAAATAAGCAGTACGATCTGCCGAAGGTAATTCAACAGCTATTCCATATTGTGTGCTGTCGGGGACGGGATTTGGGTCTTCTACATAATCGTAGCCAACATCGTGATAATACCTTACAGTTGAAGTAGTTCCAGCTAAAATGGTGTACTTCCCACCTGTTGTCGGTGTAAAATGAATATTAACAGTACCCATTTGAAAATCAAACAAATAGTAATTTGTTGCAGGTCCAGCCAATTCTCTCTGCAAAGAATAATCAACCCACACATCATAGGTAGCGCTAGATGGTGGATTTGTAAAATTTTTAAAACTAATTGGGTCTTGAGTAAATACTTGATTTGCCCCGGTTGAATCTTGTATTAAAAAATTTACGTTTGGATTCACCAACGTAAATTTATTATAATCAGCATACTGATAAGGAGGATTTTGATAACCACAAAAACTTAAGGGAAGGGTAATGGTAAGAGGATACAAATAATTATTTGGAACAGTAAATGTTGCAACTGGAGTGGATACAATTCTACTTAATATTGTTGGAAACGGTACATTTTCAATTAATCCTGAAATAAATGGAAAAAATGTAATTTTGCGTGTGTTTGTTTTTGTCAAGGTAATTTCTTTTGGATAGGCAACGGGATAAATGGTGGAAGATGAAGTTAATGCATTGGTAAATCCAGCGTCCCCCATTTGGATTTTGGTGTCCTGATTCAATTTTAACAATGTTTTTCCATTTGCTGAAAAGGTGAATCCTCCTGTTCCAGAAGTTGTATTCACAAAATCCGTTGATCCATCTGTACTCACATGTTTGATTTTCAAGTTCTGGCAAGTTAAAACTCCACTAGTCATATTTAAACTCCCAAGACCTAAGTTCACATTCCCAAGACCCACGGTCACATCTCCTAATTGAACATGAAGTCCACCATTGGAGACGTACATCTCCCCGTTAGATACTGTGAAATCTCCATTACTTACTTTCATTTTCACTTTTGCATCAATTCCATTGGTGTTGTTCATGGTCAATAAATCATTCACATTGGAACGAAATCGAAACCCTCCAACTTGATCAGCAAGATGTCCATTAATAAAATCGGTTTCTTGATCGGTATTCGACAAATTGTTGGTAATCTGACATCCTGCAGTAAAGGGTGGAATCAATTGTCCTCCGGTTTGATCATAAAAAAATCCGCTTTGTTGAATCCAATGTCCTCCTTCCGTTAAATAAGCCAATTCATTTCCACCGTTGTCTTTGTACATGAAAACCTCATTCAGCGGTTGTTTAGTACCTGCATTCTGAATGATTTCTAATGGTGCGTATTCGGTTCCGGGATCAAACGATAACACCAAACTTTTTTGATGCAGATTTACATCTTCAAAAAAACTCACTCCATCAACTTTTGACATCGCCATCATCAAATCACTATTGCATTGAAACACAATTCCGCCTTTCTTGTCAGCGGTAGAATAATTGAAAATGTCGGTTTCACCGATGGAATAGTAGTTGTTTTGAACAAGTGTTCCTGGCGTAGTAAAGGGTGTAGTGTAACTCATACCTAAAAACAGACCGCGTAAACACGTCATATCTCCTCCACCAGTCACATCAAATTTTAGGGTATTGTCAATATCGATAAACTGAATGACTTTTTCAGTATTGGTTAACCCTGTTGCGTTAGGTTGAATGGTTAAGGCAGAAGTTCCGGGGGTAAACTGAATGGTTTCCGAAGTAAGGGTACTTGCTCCTCCACTCGCTCCACCACTACCCTCTCCACTCGCCCCACCACTACTTTTAGTCGAAAATCGATTTCCACCAAGCATAATTATTTTATATCAAAAAATGAATTAAATAATACGAACAGTTTCACGTCGCTTTTTACGTTGTTTTTTACCAGGTGTTACACCCACTTTACTTTCCTCTTCAAAATCACCTCCTAAATCCGTTCCACCACCAAGCACATCACGTTTTTTCTTTAACAACGACAACAAACGATCTTTATTCGTCGAGGGCAAACCTTGAGAATACTGATCAATTTTTTGTTGAAGAATCGCTGAGGGGGTGGCTGCTGTTTCAGGAGGTCGAGAATACCCTCCTCCTCTAGCAGATTTGGGCTGTATACTCAAGCGCTTAATGGGATAATTGCGATTTAAGGTATCTTTTTTCTTGGTTGTAGTTAAAGTATTTTCGGATGCTCGTGGAGTGGATTGTAAAAGAGTTCGCGCCCCGCTGGCTAATTGAGCCACCTGATTATTATCAATGATTACAGGCTGTTTCATGCGTTCTCCCAACGATTCAAAATCTTCTCGCGTGGGAGCACGAGTACGATTGATAAATCGTTCTACTTCTGGATCCAATTCAGATGTCACATGAGCATACTTTTGCGGATCCGAATAAAATCCCGCCGCGATTTTACGTCCGGTAGTATCTAGATCTTCTTCGTCGGCTTTTAAATTTCGCCGAACTGCATCGCGTTGTGAACCTAATGTCGGGTCCCACTCTAATTTTTCGATGGCGCGTTTGGCATAGGCTGCACTAAAGGGATTATCCGGCGCACCCCGTCGCGATTCGGAATCCATAAAATGTTCGAGGGTAATGGGATCATCGAGCGCAATCGATAAGGGTGCCCCTCCCGTACTCGCGAGTTCATTGACATACATGGTTGGAGTAGGGACCAATTGATCCATATGATTGTTCAAAAAAGGACCGTTGGGGTGGGGGTACGGTTTGAGCTGTTTCTGTTGCAAGTACGGTTCTGTTTGATCTTGTCCGAATCCGGTTCCATTATGCAATCCCACAATATAAGGGTACTTTCCGTACTCTTCTTGACCATGGGCGACATTACCTTCATTAAAGTATGTTTTTTCAACGGTATCGGGGATAGACATGGGGTTAGAATGCAACCGATTGGACCACACCACATTTTGGATACTAGGTTCTTGCACGTAGTTTTTTGCGAACACCTGATTTTGTTTTTTGTGGCTGGGTAGGTGATAGGACGGATTCATGATCAGATTCAGGTGCAGGAAATTCAGAATCAGACTCTTCTTCGGGTGGAATTAAAGCAGTATCGAAGTTTTTTCGAAAAGCAAGTAACGGATGCCGCGGATTATTATCGACGGTCAAAAAAGAATGTTTTTGCGCGGTTGCTTTTTTGTAAAGAGCAATAAACTGTTCTTTGGTGACTAAATTAGCGATTTCTTCATAGATACTTTCCATTTGAGTCAAATCTTTGGTTGGAAAAATGAAAAATTGTTGGATGTTTTGGCGAATGGCTTTCGGGACTCCGGTTTTGTAAGTTTGTGCCGCCATAAAAATGGTCATTCCAATTCCGTCGTTAATGTGACGATGACGAAGACATAAATTCATGAACGGGTTGTTGCGCGATGGAGTGTAGATGGAAGTATGACTCATATCATCGACAATTAACAAAGGTGAAGGACGGGGTATATAGATCGGTTTTCGAAAATTATTGTTTTGCAAGAGAGTCATTTCATCGAATGTCAATGATTTTTTATCGCCGCGCGTATACTTTTTGTAGGCTTTGAGATACACTTCAAATTCGCGAAAATCGTCGGCATCTTTTTTGGTGGCAGCTAAAATGGTGTTCAGATCTTGAATGGATGTGTGTACATTTTCAAACACGTCTTCAGGACGCGGATCCAACACTTCAAAGATTTTGTTTGATTGGTAGGTGGGGGTAATGATAAACACGCGATTAATGGAACCTTTGCGTAAATATTTATGGGCCAATTGGACCATGGCATGAGTTTTACCGCTTCCTCGCGATCCGATGAAAGCACACAAACTATGAAGAACAAACAAATCCGGGGGGACAATGGGTACTGGATTTTTCTTGAAGGGTACGGGTCCGCTTTTCAGAGCATGCGGGATTCGGTGAGCAAGAACTTTTTTATGAGTTTCCTCCTTCCCCATGTATTTTTTCAGTGAGTGGTTCCGCTAGATTTTCAGTTGACGAAATTGAACTGTTTGGCAAATGGGAATACCCTTTTTGGAGAAGAACAAGTACAACTTGCAAAATGGAATGAAGACGTTGATTGGATATATGAGGTAATATTTCCGAAATCAGAAACAAAACAAAACCAAGGAACGTGACAAGAAAATTAGAATCGGGTGAAAAACAAATGGCGGTCGGCAAAGTATGGTTCATTTTTTGTGGACCCGAACATTCAAGGGTACAAAAACAGTTTACTTTCTCCGCGTTCGATCCAAATGTTCTTTTTTCTGTCTTTCTTCTTCCTCCAATCGTCGATTTTCCAGTAATTGGGCACGCAAAGCAATATCCTGGAGCCGGGCATACTCTTTGCTTTCCTTATTTTTCTTCCGGGTTTCTTTCGCTTTTTCCGCACGTCGTTTTTTCTCGTCTGGTTTCGCTTGAAGTACGGACTGCAAAATTCGATTCCGAGCGTCGTATTCTTCTTTGGTTACTTCGCGTCGAACGCGCCCCGGTTTGCCAGGAACCGTTTCAAGGACATAATATCGAGGCCCTTGACTTGTTTGATCTAATATATATTGATTAACTCGAAGTCGATCATCTTTTCGTTCTGCTGCTTCTTGTTTCCGTTTGGCTTCATCTTGTTTTCGTTTTTCCAAATATTCTTCTCGTTGTTTCTGGACAAACTCTAAGGCAAGATCCAACGCAACATCCCGATCACTTTTGGCAGGTGCTTGATTCGATTGATCATCCTTGTCACTTGATTCGTCGCTCGGACTCGCATCAAAAAAATCCTGAATACTTTCCTTCAAAAAGTCGGTATCAAATTCAGGATGTATCCATCCCTGTTCGGGAGTTAAACTTTGGAGTTCTCTCGACATTCTCGCTCGTTTGCGTTGAGGAGAAGCGGAGGGAGGCGCGGCAGTCACGGCCAGAGCAGCTGCGGTTGCTGCGGCTTGAGCGGCAGAAGTGGCCACTGCGGCTGCAGTGGTGGCCACATCCGCGGCAAGTTGGGTTGGAGCGGGAGCGGGAGGAAGAGCAGGAAGAGGAGGAGCAGGAATTGGAGCAGCAACAGGAGCGGGGGCGGGGGCAAAATCCGTATCAAAATCGTCACTATTGTCGGGCTGATCTTGAGGTGGGGTGGGGGGTGGAGATGGAGGACGTTGATACCTCCGCAAACGATTGAGGACTCGTCCACCGCCCGCATTTCCATCATTTCCATCATTCATCCATTGTCCGTCATCCGTGTTGATTCTTCGACGAGGAGGTGCAGGTGGAGGACCTGGTGGAGGACCTGGTGGAGGTCCAGGAGGTGCAGGTGGAGGGGGTGGGGGAAGTCCACCTGCAAGTCCACGTCTTTGAAGGGGAGGAAACTGATCATCGACATTCAAATACAAGAAATTACCCTGATGTGTGACACCTTGGTTATAGCGAATCAGATTTTTAAAATTCCGAAACGCAGTTTTTGCATTGTCAATGCTATTATCGTTTCCTTGTACAAAATAGGGAAGGGTAAAATGAAACCGGTTTGTCGAGGCTGCATTTCCACCATACAAAAACAAGACTTGATTTTCCTTCACGGGTTTGGTTGTTTCCAACCAAAACAAATTCAAGTGTGCAACGTACTGGATCCGAGTATTGACGTATGCGGGGTTGTTTGTTTTGCAAACATGGGAAGCGAACGAGCGAACCAGTTGGTTATCAATAACCCATCGATTGGCGTTGTCGCTGACGTTGAACACATGAATGAGGGGTGGATTCGGAAACGAATAGCGTTGAGAATATTCGGTGGTTTCAATGACTTGAGTCACAAACGGACATACGGGTTCATTGGCGGGTAAAATACGCGTTGTCGCCAGAAAAAGTTGATTTCGGTATCCGGGAGCATCGGTCACTACCAATTGAAACCCGTGCACCCGAGCGTGATATTTGCAATACGGATAAAACGTGGTTCTTTTTTTACAATCTTTGCAGGAAAACGAAGCAAGCACAAATTTGTTATTGAAAACTCCGTTTCGATCGTACATGTAAATTTTGTAGAAATCACCTAATAGCGATGTTTGATCCATGCCATCAATGTCATTTTGTTTGAGTTTAATGGGTAAATACACAGGATTACTTTTGGATGCTCGATACCGAATAGGATAATTGTAGTTCGGATCATTTTTGCGGCGTTCGAATTCATTATCAGAAAATTTTCGGTTGATTAACCTTTGGGATCGACTTAAACACGGGTACTGATCTCGATTTAAAATTTTCTTTTCAAGTGCAAACACCGATATATTTCTACGAATCGGAGGCAAATTATAATTTTGGTTATCCCGTAACGATGTCCAAAATTGAGTGGCTACCGCATTGTCTAGGATACGGCGGTATACCGTTTTGTTTTGCCGAGTATAAACCCGGTAACTTTCAGGTGGAAAATCGGGCCACTGCTCAAATCGATTTTCTAACTGTCGCTCGGTCAGATTTTGCCATTGGTCGGGATGGTTGGTTTTTTCTTTTACGATCCAATTTTTATATACAAAAAACACTAAGTACAATAAATGTTTGGTTTCTTTTTGGTCGGGGAGGACGCGCAACAGAAGGATCATATCGGGATCAGTATGAAAATCTTGGGGTAAAGCTTGGTAAAATTCATCCCAGTAACGCTGGGGGTGATTCACAATATCGGGAACAGGCATGAATTAAATTAAATAAGAAGGAAAGGTGAGACAAAACGGTTTATTGAGCAGTGCGATGCACGCGAATACTTTTTCGCTCGGGGTCGTCGGGGTGGGGGAGGTAAAGCCAAAGGGAGTCCAAAGCTCGAGTGTTTCCAACTTTGGTCCAGTAATCAAAAGCTCGTTTGTGGATCGCGTTCCAAATTTTGCGGTCTCGGGCGTTTAGAGTATCGGGGTCAGGATTAAATCCATCAAAGACTTCAGGCATTTAATTTTTTATGAGAAAGAAAACGAAGAGACACAAAAGATCCAAGGGACAAAGATACGCTTTTCGAATCTTAAAGGGACAAAGATCCAAGATCAAAAGATCCAAGATTCATCTTCAAACTCTTCCCTGAAGTTCATGTAATCTTTAAACACCCTGTTGTTCATCCGTTCTATTTCAAACTCAAACTCAAGGAAAGTTTGGTACTGATCTAAAAACGGCGCTGGAATACTAGTATCAACATTAGAAATAGGATAACATTGTTCCCCCTGACGTAATGGAAGAACGCAAGTCACGAAAGATAAGTATCAAATTAAATCCTATACAGGTAATCCGTACGGGTCGATTAAGTAAAAGGTGTAGCGAAAAAAGTTTTTCTTCTAATGCGCTATTCGTTGCACGGGCAGGTCTCAACAGAAGAGCCAATTCCACAATGTGAAATTGAATTAAGTCAAATTCAGACATAAAATAATTTATTATGTTTATTTTCGAAGAGACACATTTGCAAAAGATCCAAGGGACAAAGATACGCTTATTCCTCCTCCTCGATGTCGGTTTCACTTTCTTCCCTACAGCTCTTAAACTCAAAGCGGTTCCACCAAAACATCCCCAACCCAAAACCAATACCCAACCCTATCCCGAGCCCAAACCCCAATCCCAGCCCTACCCACGGTACCCATCCCGTCAGTCGTCTCTGTAGCTCTTGTGTCGACCAAGCAACAATGTCCAACTTCACCAATCCAACTTGGCTCGAGACTTCCTCTTTCTTCTCCTGATTTTCAAGCAAGGACTCCATTTGCAAAAAAGAATTAATTATGTGAAAGGGAAGGGACACAAAAGAACAAAAGATCCAAGAGACAAAGATATGCTTGTTCTTCTCGAACCTTCAGAACAAGACAAAGATACGTTCAATTATCGTGATCAGATGATGCGGGTCTTTGTTCACAGAGCAAACATAATTCCACTTCTCCCGCAATGAATATGCGATCCACACAGTTAGAACCATACGTATTATGCATTTCATCTTCAACTTCACTTTGAATTTGATTCTGTTTTCTCGCCCATTCTTCACTTTCGTTTTCCGCGACAATGACTACAAAGTCAACATCGCCATCCATATTCACCGCATCTTTCAGCGAAACCGAATAATATACTCGACCCTCAAAACCTTTGATTACAAACCACAAGTTTTGATCTGCCGGAAAATAATACGTCCCTGAAGAATTATCATTTGTCAATTTTATGCACTCTTCCCAAGGTAAATCTTTATAAAAGACTCTAAAAGTGAAATAGTGTGAATCATAAAACCAACATATTTCATATTTATTGAGTGCCATTTTATTTATTATGAAGAAAAGGAAGAGACACAAAACCAGAAAGATCCAAGGGACAAAGATACGCTTTGCGCTCGGTTGTTCACACTCCGCGTGTCTCCTCGATTTTCTTCGCGCGTTTCCTCCTTGTTTCTTCTTCTTTCAGAGCTCTCAGCAATTTCTTGCTTTCCTTCAAATTGCGGCGTTCCTCTTTTGCTTCCGCGGAAAATTTTCCCGATTTCACGTATACTCGTTTTTCTTTCGTTGACATTTAATTTATGAAGAAGTTCGTCTCCATTTTAAAAAACTGTTTAAAACAAAAAGATAGATTGCTCGTTTCATGTTTTGTCCAAGATTCAATTGGATGGGTAAACCGTTTCTACAACTAACTTTTTTACAGTTGTCAAGCAGTGTGCCAGCACTGGAGTTTGGATCGATGCTTTGAGCGATTAGGGTATGGGTTCGATTCTAGTGCTAGCATACTGTTTCCCAAAATTCCACGTTGAAGAGTAAACATTCAAAACAAAATTGAATGAGTCCACTTCAGTGTGGAACTTTGGGTTTTGCCGTTGAAGTTCGAGTTGAAGTTGAAGTGACCTGTGACACAGACCTGTGACCTGTGACACAGACCTGTGACCTGTGACACAGACTTTGGATCAAGTTGAAGTTCAAGTTGAAGTTCGATCTTAAAGTCCTCCAACTTCAACTCCAAGTTGAAGTTGACCCGTGACCTGTGTCCCGTGACATGCGCGGGTCCTCCGCGACCGGCTGCTGACGTCAGGCATTAAGCGTTGGGGACCACCATTATAGTAGTAAAACAATTGAAAAATTTCGGA
>VKHL01000242.1:2500-27892 GCA_015146655.1 Ochromonas danica
ATACTTCCAACTATATCATGAGGACAGTCCACAGGGTGAGCAACAAGGAAGCAGCTGTTCTCACTGCGGATCATTGATTGCACGTCATCCAAAGTGAATCTCAAGTGATACTCTTCCTTCTTGAAGAAACAGTCCGCCATGAAGGCATCGTTAGTGACTTCTACGATTTTAGTAGAGTCATCAAGAACTGCTTCCCGATAGGTAAAACTCATCTTGAAAGCAATACAAAACAAATAGAATCTGTCGTCATCCAAAAGAACAAATCCTTCTGATTTCCTTCAATACTCATTTGTATTAAACGATTCTCATTAAATTCCAACAAGCCTCGATAGCTCAGTTGGGAGAGCGTAAGACTGAAGATCTTAAGGTCACTGGTTCGATCCCGGTTCGAGGCATTTCTTTTGGTTACTTTACTAACGCATTTTATTTCACGGGAGGTTTTTATTTTTCCTTCGATGTGTATTACTATGGTATAATTATTGAACTTCTGATTATACTTGTCTTCTTATGTAAGTATATGATGCAAAGAAAAGATTGCATAACATGACTAATGATGACAGAGAGGTTTTGACTGTTAGACTGTGTTAGACTGTGTTAGACTGTGTTAGACTGTGTGAGACTGTGTTAGACTGTGTTAGACTGTGTTAGACTGTGTTAGACTGTGTTAGACTGTGTTAGACTGTGTTAGACTGTGTTGGGTCTGACGGTTTCATTTCTCCTCCACCCTCGCCCAACTGCCCAACCCAACCCTAGCAGAGCATCAGAACGAATCATCTTTTATAAATTATTTTAATTACCTGATATTTCATTGAATAAAATCACTGTGTCTGTCTTCTTTATCTTCTTCTTCTTCTAAAATGCTGGGCAGTCAAACTGAACCAAAGATGCCTGCTCGCATAGGTAAGTTTATGAAACATACAGGTCGTCGTATCACCACAGCACCAGGTGGTGGTGGTCCTGCAACAACTGGAGGACTTACTGGTGGTGGTGGAGGAGGAGGAGGTGGAGGAGGAGGAGGAGATAGAAAAGATCGTGAAGAAAGTGTTCGTAATCGTACCAAATTCTCTGCTAATGCTAGTATTGAAGAAATTGATAAATTACTTGAAGCTGATGCTCTTGCTTTATTAAATATTAAAAAAGATATTTCAACTTCACAAGAAATGGAACTAATGAAACTGAAAGATAGTATCATGTTTGTGAAAAAAGAATATGATACACAGTTAATCTCAAATAATATTAAAGAAAAGGAATATCAAAGTCTAGTTGATAAATACACAAGTTTATTAAATATTGATAAAGCTGATACACAAGGAATACGTAAATCAAATCTAACAATGCAATCATTAACAGAACAAACAAATGCTGTTTTAGATGATCTTGCAGCTGAACAACGTACTATTAAAATGCAAACATTAATGATTAAACGTCTTGATAGTGAGATTGCACGTTGTCGTGTAGAGACTGCTAAAGCATTAGTTTCATTAGATACTGCTAAACATGATCTTATACTTGCTGAAGCAGCTTTAGCAGCGAATAGACAAGAATTATCAGATGAAGAAACAGCATATGAAAAACTAATTGAAACATTGAAAACACGGAAAGATCAACGAGAAGCTAAAATTGCTATGTTAACTTCATTAAGTATGGAAGGAGAAAGTAGTGTATTGAAACTTCAATCTTCTTTACAAGAGACTGAAAGACGATCAGCAGTATTAAGAAGTCGTAAAAGTTCTACACGTGGAAGACAAGGTACAGCAAAAAGTACTGGAGATATGCTTGAAGAAGTTGATATTGATGAAGATGATCTTATGCTAATAGCACGTCGTATTACTGTGATTCAATTACGTGAAGCTGTACAACGTTATTTAAGTCAAAGTCAACGTGTTGAGAAGTTAACAGCTCAAGATCAAGAACTTCGTCAAAGTTTAGCTCATGCTGTGAAGAAGAAGAAAGATCTTTCTGATCATCTTACTGCTACACAATATAAAATCCAACAATTAGCATCTTCACGACAAATCTATCAAGAAGTTGATCTTAAAGATAGTGCTTTAGCTGCTACAAGTAAAGAATGTGAAGAAGCTCAAGAACGTGATTTCCGTCTTCGTTTGTCATTAGAGGAATTAAAACAATCAATTCCTCGTTTCTTGACTAAAGTCACCAAAGTTGTTCATCCTAAACCTGCTGAGAATCAATTGGGTGATGCTATTCTTAAATTGGAGGATGAGATTACAAAGTTGATTAAAATCATTGGTGTTGCTCTATTAAAAGATGCTTCAGCAGATGATCTAGCTATGATGTCACAGCAAGGTGGTGCTGGTGGGTCTTCTTCCAATCAAACGAATGGATCAAATGGAGAAGCTAACTCAGAGTTTGGTCGTTTACAACGTCTTCCTGGCTTCTCTCGAATGCAACGTCAACTCTTCTTCAACCTCATGACTGCTCGTCCTGACGTCAGCGAGCAGAATATCCGCATTGGTCAACTACCAGGCAAACCAAATGCTCAGCGTCCCAATGAGGGTGCACCAGGAGCCTCACCGCGTGCCAAAAGAGTCACTCTTACCACACAATTAAGTGCTAGCAGCTTAAATAGTGCTAATAGTGACTTTGCTAATACTCCAGGCACTGGATTACATTATAATCCAGAAGAGATTCAGCTTGATCGTGGTACAATCAAGTCTATTTCGAAGCTTATTTATGAGAGAGACCACTCCAAGTTATTCAAACCTCCTGAGAAGAGTCTCTGATGATGAAAGTACTCGAAAATGCCTTTTGTTGACAGTTGTGCAGTTAGCAGCATGAGTTACTAATTCCCTTACCCAATCACCACCCACTAGTGACTGACTGTCACCCTACCCCACTCTATCTTACCGACAATAATGTTTTAAATCCATAAAAATCATAGTATTACCTAAAAAACCTCGTATTTCTCCTTAGAGGATATTCTCTAAACAAACTCTGAATTCACATTTCCACTCGATCCATCCGTTAGGAAGGGCTGCCTCACTATGACATCGTGACAAGATCATCTGCTGAAGCATCTCTCAACAGAGTGACTTTTATTAACAACAGAGAGTGCTTAAAATCATTTGCAAAACTTGATCTCATACTACGTAGTATGAGATCATCTCGTGCGTCAGTAAGTGAAAAGAAGAGATCACAAACAAACCATGAAACAAAGAACAAATTAAAACACAAGTAACGATGTGGGGGTGTAGACTAAAGAGGTAATAGAGGTAATATTCTGCTACCAAGCTGGCTCTAGTCTTTCTTCTCTCTCAGTGCATTGTAAGAGAAGAACATGAGAAGGAGAAGGAGAAGGAGAAGGAGAAGGGAAATGCAGTGAGAGAGAGAGGGACGGAGGGAGGGATTAAGCCGCCTGCAAGAAGAGACGAATCCTTTTCAGTAATTCAGTTTTCACTTCTTCGGGCACCGTAGCTATAGGAGACAGAGAGAGAGAGAGAGAGAAATGAAGTGAGAATATCTAGTATAAAAGAATTATAGCATGATAGTGTGGAATATCTAACCTCTTCCATGAGGAGTTATCTCAGCAACAAGTTCTTCAACGGTGACTTTTTCTAAACCTTTCTTTCGAATCACATCCTTGCAATATTCTTTTAATTCATCTCTCCATCCTAATCAAATAATAACAAATATGAATAAAAATGAATAAAGATATGAGATGATGATAATAACAAAATAATGATGATTATTAATATTATGATGATTATGTCAGACAAGCGTACCACATTGGACCAGTCGCTCACGAAGCATTTCTTTCAATTTATCCTTTTCTCCTGACTCCACTAATTTTGCCATGATAGTATCACGAATTTGTTCATCTTTCTTAGCGCGCTCTTGTTGTGTATCAGCCATTTTCAAAACTACCCAAGCTTCTATATAGTACAGTATAAAGCTCCACAGACCAACGCAGAGCCGTTTCAAACTTAGTTCCATGGAATCACCTGGAAGAACACACCATTCGTTGGTTCATCGTTTCGTCTCGGCAATAAACTGTATTGTTACCATATAAGGCATCTTGCTAGGCTGTCGAAAAGGTATTCATCAATTATAATTATATACAAGAAGAAAAGAAAAGAAAAGAAATAAAAGTGGTTAAAAAGAATGCCTCGAACCGGGATCGAACCAGTGACCTTAAGATCTTCAGTCTTACGCTCTCCCAACTGAGCTATCGAGGCTTGATGATCACCATAGATCAAGATCCAATAGTAATACAAAATACTACTGAATCTTTACGCAGTGAACTGAGTGACTTTGAAGAGGAAGAAGGAGTTTCTGGGCTTTCATGGCCATTACCATCATGCTATGGTGATACTTCGTGGATTCGAACAATAGCTTGGTGATGTGGGCTTAAGACAGCGCAAGATCCAAAGTTTAGGTTTTGGCGATCTGGAGCGTCTCAGCAGACAAGAAATGGTGGGGTTGAGATTGTGGATCGTGTTGTACATCTTCTTGATTTTCTCAACAATTGAAGAGCTGTTTTCATTCCAGTTGAATAAGATGTCTTCAAATCCAGTTGAAGTAGGTCGAGCTTTGCAGTTCTTTAAAGTAGTTGGTCAATTAAAACAATTGAAGCGAACTGGATGGGTTGACCATGGTGCGCTAAGTTGATAAAGTGTGCCTTATATCGTACAGTGTTGACCTTGTTGTTCTCTCTTGGTGTCTCTAGGAATTCCTTTACCAGAGAGTGTGGCTGACCATATGTACAGGTTGGTATTGCTTTGCTGTTGCTTGAAATCGGGAGAGACTGAAAGACTGAAAACTGAATGAAAATATCCTTCAAGGATGTCTCTCTTAAGCTTCCTGGTCACTGACCCGTCTATTGACAAGAACCGTTTAATGAAGATCTGTCTGGTTCATGACCTGGCAGAGTCTATTGTAGGAGATATTACACCTCATGCTGGTGTAAGTAAAGAAGAAAAGCGTCGATTAGAAGAACAAGCTCTCCGTTCTATTACTTCTGATCTACAATATCCTGATATTGCTGAGGAGATACTTGATCTCTGGTTAGACTATGAAGAAAGTCGAAGTAAGGAAGCAGTCATTGCTACTCAATTGGACAAGCTTGAGATGATTATTCAAGCCGATGAATATGAATCTTTACATCCAGAGAAGACTCTTAATTCATTTTTTGATTCGACGATGAATGTTTTCCATCATCCTGAGGTAGGCATGGGCGTTGTGTTATCACTCTCTCTGTGTAATGTTCATTTGTTTTGTGTGATGTTTACTTAGGTGAAAGCGTGGGCAGAGGAACTGAGATCCAGGCGCTCTCAGCGACTTGAGTCATCTGCTGTTGCTGGATCTTCATTCTCTCACGATGCGTCCACTGGAGATGATCGTATTTGATAAACTATTCATAGTTGAGATAATAAGCTCATAAAATAGACTATGAGTGACACAATTACACAGCTTTAACCTATCTCTTCTTTTCATTATGACTACCTTTCTTAGTGCTTGAAGAAGGGTCAAGACCATGAGCCTCCAAGAGATCACGAGCACTATTACAAATGAACTTGAAACGATCTGGTCCTAACAGAATCCCTCCAAACCATCGACTAACAATAACAGCTACGTTATCAACCTTCATAAGACGTATCATCTCAGCTAAACGCCCACCAGCAGCATTCTCTCCATCATCATCTTGATCATGATAGCTTATCCCTGTAGTTGGACAAGTGAAACGATAAGCAAAAATATTATGTGTGGCTCGAGCTACTTTCTTATCTTCATAGACAATATCACGAAAGAGATGAACTTCTTCCATACTATGAACAATTGCAAAATGAGATTGGAAAGAACTTTTTGATTCCATAGTAACTGGACCATGGAATACCTCCAGCTGCTTGTGATTGTGATTGTTATTGGATGATGACAGACCTCTGTGAGAGAAAGAAGAGGAGAGTTCAGTCTGTGAAGATACTTCTCCCAAGGGATTACTTTCTACACAAAGTTCAGATAATGATAAAATGGTATCTTCAGTTGATGGATATTGAATTATTTCAGTTTTTTCAAAGACTTCACGAACAGCCTCAAAAACTGAGAATAAGACAACATTCCCAACCATTTCTCGTAGAATTGATTCAATTGTAGTAGAAGCTTGATCACGCAACAGAGAAAGTCTTTGTGAGGTTGAGACAGAGACATGAGGAGATAAAGCTGGATAGCCATAGGGGACATCAACAAAAATCGTGAAAATCTCTCCTTCTGATGTATAGATCACCTGACCAATGATCTCCTCAGCTTCTGCAAGGTTCTTAACTCGTATTCGATCCTCATAGATGCTTTGTAATACCTCTATTTCTTCTAGAAATTCCACATTACCACCAGACATGTTCTCACTCCAGTCTATTTAGTTGTTAACTTAGTTAAACAGCACCGTGAAAACTGCAAAACAGAGCTTACAGTCTAATTTACCAAGGAGAAAAGGATAGAGAGATAAATGTTTCACTTCAGATGTTCAATTTCGATAAATTAACTGAAAAAACATCATGCTGGTAAACAAAATCATGGTGGTGGTAATCTTAACTGCAAAAGCAAAAGCTATTAAAAGCAAAAGCTATTGACTGAAGTGGGATTCGAACCCACGCCCGAAGACTGCGGCCTTAACACAGCGCCTTAGACCACTCGGCCATTCAGCCACTTGACATATACGATGCAAGGGTCAATGATAGGCGCGTGAAACAATTCTGGTGGTTAGTTGTGTTGATGTCGAGTTGTTGGTTTACGAAATTATGAAATAGAGAATTATCATCGCAAGCCTAACATTTAGTACAGCTGACTCAAGTACGGAAGATAAAAGCTATGGCTTTTCATCTTTCCTATACACAAATACATGTGTTTATTCTAAACAAACAATTGAAATTACTCGCAATCGCTCTCATCTTCTGAACTCACAATTCAATTTCCATTCAGAGGCTTAAGACTCTTGCAGAGATTCTTCAGGAGCCGTGGGTTGATGTGAAGAGAGATAATAGAGAGTTTGTACTCCAGGTCGGAAACCTACAGGCAATGTCGCATTGACCATACGAACAGATTCATCACTCTCTTTCTTCAGTATCTCTTTTTCGACTACTTGATACATCAAGGCGTGGATAGGAGAGGTGAGAAAGAAAGATTGAGAAGTGAGAACAGAGATATCATGCCAATCAGCTGCAACTAGCTCTGCTTCTTGATGAACGATATCTTCACTCTGACACTTCATGAGACAAACAAAGAACAAGTCTGATTTTCCAAAGAGAATATGATGCGATTGACGGAAGCAAATCACACGTTGAAAAGTGCAGTCCACGCCAGTCTCTTCTTTCACTTCTCGCACAGCCGCCACTGAGAGGTCCTCACCAGCATCCACTAGTCCTGTAGGTATCTTCCAGACACCTTTTCCTCGTAAAGGACCTGACTTTTCTTGAACAAGCAAGATCTTACCATCCGATCGAGTAACCACACTTCCTACACCAACTTGATGAGAGGCATTGGCAGGGAGACGATCCTCTCCCTCTGCCAACCAATGAGTCATCATCACATAGTCCTTCTCAGCATGATGATAGACAAAGCCTAATTCAGCTGCGATAGGGACAAAAGCGGCCTGTTGTAGCGAAAGTTTGAGCCAAACTCCTCGGCGACGATTCTCCGCCCAATGAGAGAGACTTTGCTTAAGACGAGACACAAACTCATCCGTTGTATTAGGTAAATGAGAAATATCAATGATAACACCATCATATTTATCATTTGTATGTGGGAGAAGGAGATCCATGTTGAACTCTGTCGAGGAAGTAGAAGAAGAAGATGACAGAGATCTTTGAACAAGATGAATGACAGAACGACGTAAACCAACTCTACCACGGCAACCAAAAGATTGGATGCTATGAGCTCGAAGAGCAGGTTGAGTGATAAGAAGCCCAAGGCTGAGCACCAGCTTGGAGATCATCCAATTCTGTCTCGTCTGTTCACAGCGCCGCTGCTGTGCTGCCTCCCCGGCTTGGCACCCCCAAGTTGGAAAGAACAATCATTCCTTAACTTAAGAAGGACGTCAACATCCCCTTCTCTCAGTGTTATGTTAAAAGCCGGAAAATAAAACGCTTTTCAAGAAGTCAATTTATTGCACTTTACACAGCAGTTTCATGCCAAACAACAGGAACAGCGAGTTCCAGTCCAGATAAGATATACCAGTAATTGGTTAATAGACAGACAGACAGGCTATCATCTCGCTGTCAAAATGAAGGCTATCTAGAATAATAAAATATGGACAATTATTGCTATTACCACACATTTTTGTTGTAATTATTATTATTATTATTCTTTCATATGGTTCTTCGCTATCGTTATCGTCCTGCCCCAGTTCAACCTGAACTAGCGGATGGAAAAGGTGAGATCACATGACTACCTCTCTATAGTCTTTCCTCCTCCGCCTCCCCTCCTCTATTCGATGACGGCTCATCCCTTCCTCTCTCTCACTGTGTGTCTGTCTATCTGTCTCGTGGTGTCTGTGTGTGCGTGTCTCTCTCTCTGTCGATGTGCGTCTCTGTCTCTCTCTATGTCTCTGTGTGTCTCTGTCTCTGTCTCTGTGTGTCTGTCTCTGTGTATGTCTGTGTCTGACTCGTGGTCTCTCTCTCTCTCTATCTGTGTCTGTCTGTCTGTCTGTCTTGGTTCATCATGAAGTGGGGGCAAGCTTATCTCTTGCTAAACAACAGAAACCATCTGAAAATGATCCCTACGAACAATTCTTAGCCAGTGCCTGGGAAGAACCCGCATTCCTCCCTGAACAAACTCAAAAACAACGAGTTGAAAGTCAGATTTACACTAACGAGGAAGTTCTTCGTAGAAAACAATATCCCACCATAGAAGAACGAATTATTGCACAAAAGAGATGGGCACGACAACAACTTCAAGAAGCAAAGATTGCTACTCAGAAGGCTGCATTAGATCGTTCTATTCAACAAACACTAGCACAAGCACAACATTCAACAATGACAGACTTTGCACGTTTTGAGAAAGAACTCAATGATCTCATGCAAGAATCAGAAGATGATCTCATGCTTCATCATTCGAAAGATGATGATGAACAACATCAACAACATCAGAGTAAGTCAATGTTAATTCAACGTCAATTATTGGATCTCAAGGAGAAGAAAGTGTTAGCAACTCGTACTAACACTGCTAAATATCACCCATATTATAGTAAATGGCAGAGAAGAAAGAAGGCTATAGCCTATAAGCTAGGTTGGTTAAAGCGTCAGGATGGACCTGCTACTCTAGTCTTACCTTGGCTGCTATTGGGTAATCGAGACCTTGCCACTAATGAGAGTCAGCTCATTGCTTTGAATATCACTCATGTCCTTAATATGACACATGACTGTCCTCATGCCTTCCCTCAGAGTTTTGTCTATGAACGAGTTGCTATTCGAGATAGTTTAGAGAGTGATTTAAGTGAACATTGGACAAGAATTGTTTCTTTTATTAAACGAGTGGAAGCTTGTAAAGGAAGGGTAAGTAAGCTAGCTAGCTAGCTACTATTATTATTACCATTATTATCACTATTGCCATTATTATTATTATTTAGCATTTTTAATATTTATTGTTATTTAATTATTATTATTTTTATTATTATTTATTTATTTTAATTAATTATTATTCATGTTATAATTATTTAATATTTTTATTTTTTATTATCAATTTATTACTATTTATTACCATTATTATTTATTTTTATTTAATATTTATTTTTATTTTTATTATTATTTTATTATTATTTTTAATATTATTTTATTTATTATCATTATTATTATTTATGTTATTGTTATAATAATAATTATTATTATTATGGTGATGGTGGTATAGATTTTGGTTCATTGTAATGCAGGTGCTTCTCGTGCTCCTTCCGCTGTTTTAGCCTATTTACTGTCAGAGAAGCAAGTCACTCTAGTTGATGCCTACATGTTCCTCAGAGAGATTCGTCCTATAGTCCAGCCTAACGACCACTTCCTCTTCCAGCTGGCCATGCTTGAAGTGAAGCTGTGCGAGCATTGCTCAGTCTACTATCACCCTGACTGGAGGTTCTATGAGTTCAATGCTTATCGTGCTACAGGGGCACCAGGAAGACGTTCTAATGGTCTCTATACCACAGTGATGCAACTCTATGAGACTCTTCCTCCTGTAGAAGGTACTGCAGAGCTTAAGGAGGTGTTGTTTGGCAAATAATATATAGACATTTACAACAATAACAACTGGTGTATGCTATATAGTGTATAGTATAGTGTGTTTAGTTTGGGTAAAATGGTGTGTATAGTGTGTGTGTGTTTGTGTGTGTGCTTTTTGGTGGCTAAGACGTGTTTGTTTATATTGTATATATAGTAGAATACTGTGGCGTATGTTGTTTTTTATCGTTACTGTCGTATTTGTTGTATTGTTGTTGTTGTTGAATAAGTTATGGGATCGCATTCCATGGAATAAGTTAACTTAAAGACCATAAACTTAAGAGGAAAGATGAACTTAAGAGGAAGGTCAGTGGGCCCCATTTTCGTCACAATAAAACGCGTTTGATAAGTCGTTTTCCATGTGGTTTGTTGGATGAGCGAGCGCGAGTTTTATCCCGAAAATCCCGAAATACGAAAAGCGTTTGAGTGGGGCGGAATCGCCATGAGCAGCAGCAGAGAGAAGCAGTCCTTCCCACTGCATCACATCATTATTGTCATTATTGTCATTGTCATTGTCATCAACCAGAGCTTCTCTGTCAGTGAATAAAATAAATGTACAATGGAATAGGTTTATCAACAGCTCGTGGCTCAGCAACAAGTGGTCATATTCAAAAGAATCTCTCTTATGTCAAACCAGAATTCTTTCGACAAAAAGTTCAATCTGTACGATCCAATGGATTTCATACTAGCCGTGAAGGAGGAGCAGGAGGAGGAAGTCGTCCTATAGACCCTGTCATAGTCGATCATAATCGAAAGTTCGCCATCGAGGCTAAAGTCTTCGAGTACCAGTTGGAGTTAGAGGAAGAGGGAGGACTGTCAGAGGAGGCCATCCAAGAGAAGTGCTCTACTCTTAGAGAACGTCTCTTAAGTGGTGGTAACGAGGTAGTGGTGAGGCGGGTAGGAGGAGGAGGTGGTGGAGGAGGAGGAGGAGGGCAGGTGCTACCCACTGACAGCCATCAGATCGCCATAGAGGCAGAGAAGAAGAATAATCGCTTACGAGAAGCATTGGGTATTGAAGGAAACTTCCCTCCTGGTAGCTCTTTTGATGTGGAGCAGCAGGAGGAGCGCCGTAGACTAGCACGAGAGAGACGAGCAGCAGAGGTAGAAGAGAGACGAGGTCGTGCTAGAAGAGGTGACAGTCGAGAGAGACCTGCTTATCGAGGAGGAGGTGGTGGTGGTGGTGGGAGGAACCAGGAGGAGAGGGGTAGAGATAGGAGAGAAGGAGGAGGTGGTGGTAGATGGAACCAGGTGGAGGAGGAGGAGAGGGGTAGAGGTAGGAGAGAAGGAGGAGGAGGTGGTGGTGGTGGTGGTAGAAGGAACCAGATGGAGGAGGAGGAGAGGGGTAGAGATAGGAGAGAAGGAGGAGGAGGAGGAGACAGTGGTGAGAGAAGAAGAGAGAGAAGGTCATCCTCTCCTCCTCCTCCTGCTACTACTACCTCTTTCTATGACCGTCGAAGAGGACGAGAAAGAGAAAGCTCACCTGAAGAGAGGCGAGAGGACAGGAGGAGGTCTATTGAGAGGCAACAGGTAGAGGACAGAAGGGTAGGAGGTGGAGGAGGTGGTAGTGACCACTTGCCTCCTCCTCCTCCTCCTCCTGCCACCGCTGACTTACCTCCTCCTCCAACCCGCAGAGCTAGTCGCTTTGGTGCTCGTCTCTCTGCCTCAGCTGCTGCTAACCCTCCTCCTGCTGCCCCTCCTGCTACATCTCAACAAGTTGACAATGAAGGAGAGAAGGAAGAAGAAGTGCTACCAATTCCTCCTCCTACTACTACTACTACTCTTCCTCGTGCTAGTCGTTCATCATCACCAAGTCCTCCAAGGCGATCTGGTCAGAGAAAGAGATCTGACAGCACTAGCTCCTCCTCCTCCTCCTCTACCTCTTCTTCAAGTGACAGCTCCTCTTCTTCTTCGTCTTCCAGCTCTGACTCTGATAGTGATAGTGGTAGCTCGTCTTCTTCTTCAGCCAGTCGCTCGCCTTCTCCTCGTAGAAAGCGCACGAGAAGTTTTGGACGTGATGACAGTCGAGGAGGAGCAGGAGGAGGAGGAGGTAGAAGAAGAAGATCTCCTTCTCCTCCTGCTTCTGCTCCTGCTCGTGATGGTCGCAGAGAAAGAAGAAAGGGCAGTGAGGAAAGAGACCGTAGCAGAGATCGTGGTAATACTAGTCAAGCTAGTAAGAGAGCTCGAAGAAGTCGCAGTTAGTTAACTTACCAGACTACTACCCTCTACCCTCTACCCTCTGTGACTGTCTACTACATCACACATTACTACACTACACTACACTACACTGAGGTGCTATATGAGAGAGGGAGGAAGTGTAGCTAGCAATAAGCTTGCTGTGCTGCTGGACTTACTGCTGTGTGAACTACTACTACTAGTATGTAACTAGTCTAATTAGTCTAGTCTAGTCTAGTGGAATCGTGTGCTACAGTACTTACTTATCACCTACCGTAGATCTAGTCTAGTCTAGTCTAGTAGCTACAGTCTATAATATCATTTACACTATTAGCTACTATCACTATCATGGCATATCTATCACCTTGTTGTGTAATATGAGATAATAATAATAATAATAATAATGATGTTAATAATGATGTTAACATGTTCCACTTCACACCAATTCCTTCTCTTTCTTTCTCACTCACATAATATTGTCGTCTCTCTTTATGCTCTGCTAACTTTTAAACTCTGATGAATTGAAATCCGACACCCCAGCATGGTGTTAGCAAACGTTACCATATAAATTCTATTAAAGTGATGCCAATAGACAGTACATAAAAAGGTACTACTCTACAGTAGTAAGACACAGTGACACACTGATACTAGACTAAATAGTCTATAGAAGGAGAAAAAAGGTTATTTCGAGCGATCGACCCAGGACTTGAACCTGGAACCTCCTGATCCGTAGTCAGGTGCGCTATCCAATTACGCCAGCCGACCTCTTGTTGAGTATTAAGAATTGGCTAAATATTATCTCAAGGAAAGCACTTTTGGAATGGATATTGGTCGATGAGTCGTTATGGGTTAGTGTGCTTCTATTATTCAACGTTTAACATTCTTCACAGTAATGATGAAGTCAATCTTCAACATTGATCTGAGTGTTGATGGCATGTCTTATTCAAGGTGGTAGATAGTCAACAGGACAACACTGTTGCCGCTCAGCATTGTTCGTGTATCCATTCCATTCCTCGACTTCTCTCTGCTAATGTAAGGATTGATTTTCATGAGAATGCCGCAGTGACTGATTGAATGATAAAGAAGAAGAGTTTCATACACTAAGACCAACAAGAAGTATTCAATTAGCTTTGACTTCTATTGTTTAGAATAATAGTGTCGCTATTTGATTTCTGCCATTCTTCCACTCTCATTGTCTACTAACCTGTAGATTATAATCTCATCAACCAACAACAACAACAACAAGATGATGTCTTTCACCACAAATATGGTCTTATTGCTTACACTACAAGCACTGTGCTACTATGCTATGCTATGCTATGCTATGTTATGATATGTCGAAGGGAGCTACCCATCCTGATTCCTAACTAACAAACAGAGGCAATCAAAAAGCAAAAGAAACATCTGGACATTTGATTTCCAGCCGAATCCCAATATCTGGCGCCAACATCATCATCATCTCGGAATCGAATCATTAATATTGGATTTGCCCACAACAAACACATCACCATGCAGCCAGAAGAAGACGGCATGGCCAAGTGCTTTCTGAGAGCATTGATATCACCACCACAATAGTCAAACAAACAAAATATTAGGTATATATATCAGACCACATTAGAAAACAATACAACCAGTCAGTCATGCCAATGACAACGTTTTCCATCGGTGAAGCTTTTTCACGCGCAGAAATATGTGACAGCTATAGAACTATCACAACAGAGACAGATAACCTTGCAACCAAAATAAGTTGACTGGGTCAATCGCTCAAGAAGCATTGATATGACTATCAAACACATAAAATATGAGGTAAACTAAAATACACACGAGATCAGACTAATATGCTATATCCACCACTTGACCTAAACTATCGAAGATAATTCTCTTTCTTCGATCATGCCTGTGACATCCAACATGCCAGCAGTTAACGACCGATAGATGAGCACACAAAACAAATTAACAGATAAATAACATTGGATTGAGCACTCCTGTGATCATATCCAAATACAGAATATCGCACATCTTCCACAACATTAAATCCATATTTAAACTGTAACTTTTGAAGGCATAGCACAGGTGCTGCTGCTTTCCAGAACAGCTCCATCACTAGCGACATGTTGCGTCAAGATAGGATTATTCACTTCTGCTTGAATAATAGGGTTCGAAGAATTGTCATTTCGAACCTGCTCAATATTCCTAATATTGTTATTACCGCCATCTCCACTGCGCGATCGCGCATTATTGAGCGAATTAGAATAGGTTGAACGCTCACTGAAAATATTGTCTGAACCACCACAAGAAGCTGGACTCAGAGTACTGGGCGTTCCAATATCAGCACTGTTGTTCATACCTTGACCTTCATACGGTCTTGCCATGAGATTGCGCAAGGGAATAACAATAAAGAGAAACAGAACGGAGCAGACAAGTTGGACAATCATGGGGCTAAACACAATAAACATGAAAGCAAGGACAATGCTATATCCAAAGCGGAACAATTCAATGAAAGCCCAGACTAGGAAGACATTCATGGTCACCATAAAGATAACGAAGATGAAATTGCGGCTTTTCATTGTTTGTTCAACTTTCTCATTGATAGCCGAGTCTTTGCCAGTGGAACGATTACCCCAAGTAGTATCCCAAAGACGAGAGAAAGAATAGGCGGGAATAAAAACCAAAAAGAAGATAATCAAGAAGAGAAACCAAGGCAAATAAAGCAAATAGAGAGTAGCAGAAGTTGCACTTTGAGCCAGAGCAATGACGACAGGTAATAGCAAAGAACAAATGACCAGTCCATCAATTACATCAACTCCCTGAGTGAAGATGCTTGCCCAGACAGCGAAATAAACAGGGAAAATGAAGAAAAATCCCAAGATAGCAATTATACGACATTGAAGTTCCGGCATCTTGCCACGCACTGCATAGAAGGATTGAATAGACCAGGTGCCATATAGTAGGAGATAGAAAGCAACCCAAGCTTCCGCTATGCGCACTGGACCAAAGAGCTCATGATGACACCAACCGAAGCCTAGTGGCCACTTCTTTGCACTGTCCAACAATCCAATGTAGACAGCCGATCCAAAGACTGCAGGAGCAATAAGTACTAAGGCTAATTGCATAAGCTGCAAAGACCAGAGAGCATTAACGAAACGAATGTTCTTTCCAGCTTTATGACTATCAAACATTCCGCCCATAATACGTGATCGCGCACGTTGGGAGTTGAAGAAGAACAAAAAGGAAGCAAAAGTCCCATTCAACCATCGTCGTCGTTGAGTGAGCAACGTCTCCCAGCGAATCTCTGGCTGATAAAAGAAAGTTGCTCCTGGAATCCACTTTGTACCGTATCCTGTTGAGAATACACACACAAAAGACAGAATTCGATCTTCCGCTAGACGCATGTTTACACGTAAGAACTCTGTAAAATTGATCTTCCCAGCAACTGCATCAGCTTTTGCACGAGCAGCTTTTGATCTTGAATTAGAGACAATAGCACGACTTCCTGTTGGAGTGGTGGATGGTGCAGAGAGTAGACCAGCAGGTGGAACAGACTCAATCGATCGAGTTGACATTCGTTTCAGACGACGTGGCATACGTGGTAATCGCTTTTCTGGCTCTCCTTTAAAGAGAAGGTTGAAGTACTCATCAACAACTTTAAAATACTTCATCTTTTGCCAGTTTAGTAATTGACAAGGACCAGGCATGACAGGAAGAGCTTCAACAAGATTGAACATAGCAGAGTTCATGATCAAAGTAGCTTCAAACTCAAATCCTTGCAAAGGACATGGGGACATGAAGAAAGTCGCCCAACATTTCCAGCACGGATTTTGATTTCCACTCTTTTCATGATCTCCTCGGAGGCAAGCAAATGGAGAGTCTTCACAAGGATGGAAGAAAGCATTTGGCGTCTCAACACGCTGTCTAGCTGTTACACCAATCAGATCCGTTTTAAAATATAACTCATAAGTTAATTTCGCCAAGCAAGTAGGATTATAGGTTGTTCCACAGTCAGTGAGGAAAGCAAATGTACACTTATCCTCCAGACCTTGACAAATACCATCAAAGAACCATTGATGACTATTGTGCTTACGATGATTCATTCTCTTAATAATAGGAGCCAAATGGAAATAAAGTAAATTTTCTGCATTAAAATTCTCACTTAAACGAGAAAGACCACTTAATCCTCCATAAGATGCACGAAAGGATCCATCAGGATTAAGAAAATGTTTACTTGCTGTTAAGCGATTAATAATTTCATCATCAATTTGACTAGTTCGAGCAGGATTATAGCTTTGACTTTCATCATTATCATTATCTTCTGGCATAGTGATATCATCACAATAATACCACCATTTTGAACATTGAATACGAACATCAATCTTCCCTGGACCACTTTCTCCTTCTAATTCATCAAAAGCATGTGGAAAATTAGCTTCTAACCAATCTCTCATAGAAGGAGATAATGCTTTAACACCATCAAAGATAGGAACAATGACAGCACGTGTACGATTAAATTCTGCTTTTAATGTTCTCCCTGCGAGATCATCATAGAGACGAGCCTATTATATACAGAGACAGTCATAGGAATCATTAGGAATCACTTAGGAATGAGCAAGTCATCATGATTCTTTATTACCTTTCTTTCCATAAATTCAAAGTTTTCTAATAGAGATAATAAAGTTTTCAATAATTCAGAAAGATCTTCATTATAACAAGGGACACAAACACAAAGATATTTAATCCCTTCAACATCTGCTTTCTCTAATAGATATTGTGATAATTCTTCAGCAATAGAAGCAAGACATTCTTTTTCTTTCACTTCTTCAAAAGTATAATTATCAATAATATTTCTTCCTTCAACAGGTCCTAAAGGAATATAATGTTCCATATCTATCTAGTAGATACTGTAGATATGAGATAGATCCTCTTAGAGTAGGAATTGACTGACTGACTGACTTCTTCGGAATATGGAATACTGAAAGAAAAACTGAAAGAAAGATATCTTATTCACTTCTTTCACACCTAAACCTTCCTTCTTGTGGATGATGATTAATTGATTAGATTCTAGGGAATCTTGTTTTTACTATTAACTACAGAAACAAAATAATGGATGGATTCTTTTTTCTTTCTTGATAATATTAAAAAATAGAAAAGAAAAAAGGATTAATAGAGCTAACTCTAAAAGACTACTGCTTCGTCGTCGTGACAAGGATGGACTAGTCTAGATTGGATTGGATTGTGAGTACTTGCTTGTGTGATGTGATGCATCACATTGCTTGGATGCATGCAAAAAGATTCTCAGCAGAGATTTCACTGTCCCGCTTCCGGTCCGCGAGAGAAAGGGGCAAAGGGCAAAGGAACGCATTTAAAAACTCGCAAAACACGAGTTATACTCCATATATGATGTGCTTTACCCCACGCAATGAGTAATCGTTGTCCAAAACCGCTCTTGTTTTCTTCTTCGAAATAAAGAACAAAGAGAGAAAGAAATAAGAAATAGAAAAAAAATGTCTGATAAAAAGGACTTGTCTGTCAAAGTAATTACTGTAGCCAATGCGGGATCATGTAGTGCCTATGAGCTAAGGTGAGAGCCTCCTCTTTATCATTTATTCTGATCGACTTTCCTGACTGAGTAGTGGACTTGATTGAGTAGACAGGAACTCATTCGAAGAGGAGCATTTGACTTGGAAGAGGAGAAGGTTAACTTTCGATCTCTTCTACAGCGACTGATGGTAGAACTAGTGAAGGATGAAGAGGCACTACAGGCTCAACGATTGAAAGAACAAGAGGAATCAGCTGCTGCCAAGAGAGAAGAAGCAAAGAAGGAACGCGAGAGAAAGAAGGCAGAAGCACTCGAGCGCAGTAGACAGCGTCAAGCAGACCCAGCCTACCTCCAATCCCGCCAGACTGCCAGCACTCTGGCGTCTGGCTCCTCTACACCTGTCATTGCAGCTGTTGGAGTAGTCGATGAAGTGAAGAAGGATGACTCTGTCACTGAAGAAGGTAAAGGTAGTGGAGAGGATAGACAAAAAGGAGAAGAAGAGGAAGAAGATGTTTTTCGTGCTTATAAGTCGAAAAGTAGGAATAAAGTCTATGTGAAGTGAGTAGTACTGCTATTGGCCGCTACCACCACTATGCACACCATTATTAGAATAATGCAGCTGTTAGCAGTCTTCTTGATATATTTTGTAAATATCACTAATGTACCACCTGGATAGGGATAAACAAGGTCCATTTAGTGAATTACTTAACTTTGTTAAGGAAATACTTAATTCATTTTGATGGACAATTTCAATATTAGTGATGAGAATATTGCCAATTCAAGCTTTTCGCACAGCCTTGACCAAGAAGACAGGTCTATCTAGACCATCTATTGGTGCTCTAGATGTAGGTAGGAAGCATATAGGTCTAGCCTTAGTACCTCTCTTTACCACTCAGATCTCCCCCTTAGGTAGTGTTGAGGTACACCGTCATCAAGAAGTACTTCATGGTAGATCACTTATCTCCTATGATAAAGTCTCTCAACGTATTCAAAAATATATTAATCAAGAAGAAATCATTGGATTAGTGATAGGTTTCCCATTAGGACCAAATAATGAAATTACACCACTTTGTCATGAAATATACCAATTAATTGAACATTTACATTGTTATCAACCCCTTTCTAATAGACGATTACTACAAGAAGAAGAAGAAGAGAGAGAAGAGATGCTTTGTACGTTTTGGGATGAACGTAACTCTACCGTAGGAGCACGTCGACTTGTGAAAGATATGATGTTATCATCACGTCGTACAGTCATGTTGAAATATAAAGATAGTCTAGCTGCTTCATTGATCTTACAAGGTTTCTTAGAGCATGGGAATGGGAATGGGACGGGTGCAGATCGGTGAGAAGAGATAAGACAAGGTAGTGGTAGTAGTGTAGTAGTAGTTGGGTAGTGCAGACAGGGTAGTGGTAGTGTAGTGCTATACTGTATGTATAGTACTAGTCTATACTATATGAGATATGGTATGGTGTGATAGGATGGTCTCTCTCTCTCTCTCTTTCTATTCATAATATAGTCTCCTGTACTGTACTAGTTAGTCTATCACTACCATTGACTCAGACTACTGTAACTAACTATTTACTACTGGGTATGTACTGCTTGTGCTTGCTTCTGGGGGGAGGGAGTTACAGTAGATGTGTGGTAACTAGACTAACAACTAAACTAACAAGGTCTCTACTACTACATGTATATCTCATAATAGACTATAACGCTTCCCCCCAAGCAGTGTAACCTTCTCTAGCATAGCATAGCATAGGATACTGTAGCTACTGGGGTGCTACTGTATGACACAAGTTAACTCAAGGTGAGTTATCAACTAGACAGTACTGGAGTAGTCTACAGTCTACGGTTAGTGTGTAGTTGTAGTAGTTCAGCATGTTCACTAACACCATCACCACCATACACTCTATCATTAGTAGTATTATTACAAAACTGCCAGGCATATGACATTGACATGATATCATATCATCACATGTAAAAACAACATTTCTCTCTCATATAGTTACTATTGTTATAACAGGTAACAGTTGTACAATGAGAGGAAGAAGTAGTATATATATAAATATATAAATTATATGAAAAATTAAATAATAAATTAATACTAGTATAATGCATGCATCTTCATAATCATTTCATAATATTACAGAACAGTAAGTACAGTCACTCACTATATATAATTAAATGGAAATTAAATGAAGTAACAATGGCATCAAGTCGAATTGATCGATCCATTCATCACACTAAATTTAACATACAAATTAAAAAGTATGTATTCATATACAAGTAGTATTGAGGTATTCAAAATTTGACGAGTTAGTATATACAGTATGTAGACTAATGACAGTGTCATTTGATCGATATTGTCATAGTAGTATATACTATAGTCATCATCACTATTACTATTACTATTACTATTATTATTACTATTACTATCATATCAGATAATAACTACAGTAACTTTAACTAACTTGCTTCTCATTACAAAACACTTCATTTGCTTATTAAGTATGAGAATAAAGAAACTTCTGACGATATTCTTGACAAAGAGTAGTATTAAACTCTCCCTCATCATTATTCTCACTCTCTACTCCTTCAACTATTAATGTCAACATTCGAATCAAGTTATCCAGTCCATGCAAATACCCTTCATCTACTCCTCCTCCTCCTCCTTCCTCTCTTGTTGTTTTGACCACATGAGCAAAGTCAATCATCTTCACTCGACAATGTGGTCGGCTAGCAGTACTAGTAGCACTAGTAGTAGTGGTAGTAGTAGTACTTCTTATACTATCATAGACGACTAATAATGAAGAACAATAAAAGCGATAATAATCTTGTTCTTTCATTACATCTTTGATTGTCTTTAATAGTTGAATAATCTCTTGAATAATCTCTTTACGAACAGTAGTAGTAGTAGTAGTATTACTACTACTATAACCATCATTAAAGAAGAATGCTAAACCATAAATGACTTCATGAGGAAGAAGAGAACGACCAAAATGTTTACCAAGAGTATGATAACAATGTTTCATATGATCCCATACTTTTAATCCTGTAATACGAAAGCCTATAGTATGTTGATAAGGATATTTACCTTGTTCTCGATTAATTTTATCTCTTGAAGCAGTTGGTTCATACGTCTGTTGACCCATTTTAATATCAATGAGACAAGGTATGGTATATCCTTGTGTTAGATCTTGTAGACATAGACAAGGTAAGAGGTTTGTAGTAGGAATACCAAATGAAGTAGTGGTAGAGGTAGTGGTGGGTGGACAGGTTGGGTTAGGAATGAAGACTACCCCATGAAAGACTGGTAGACACTCTCTTAGACCTTCTATTATCTTCTTCTGTCTCCTAGTCTCACTCTTCTTCTCTCCTTCTCCTTCTCCTTCCTCTCCTTCTCCTTCTTCTTCTAGTAGTAGTTGTTGTTGTAATTGTGTTGAAAATATCTCTTCATAGAAAAGTGTTTCACGTGTAAAGAGATCTTTCTTAACTTGAGGTTTTAAAATGAAATGTTGACGATAACGACGTACTTTTTCACTGACATGTCCTGCTATTTGATGATCAAAGTCTTCAATCTCTTCTTCCTGAGGAAGGACAAGGACTTCATCAACAACATGATTAAGAGAACTGTTAACAAGTGTTTGGCTAGGAGGATGATCCTCCATAGAGGTAGAAGTAGACGTGGGAGAGACAGCTGACAGTAGCTCGACCATGACACCACTAGACTAGTTCTTCACTCTATCTCTATCTCTCTCTGTAGTCATTCAATTGTGATGGTCATGATGAAAACACAAACCTTGAATCATGGAACAAACAGGGAAACCTGGAAAAATGAAGTTTAAACTAGTAATTGTGCCTTCTTTCAAAAGCGAGTTTTAACATTATCGATTATTTTCCGCGGCTGGTACATACTTCCACATCAATTTAGACTTTATCATCAATTCATCATCCATATGACTACAGTACTAGGTCTGAAGGAAGTTGATACTACAGTACTAGGTCTTTAATAAGGTTAAAACTATACAAAAGTTTGATATTGAAAATTTGATGTAAAGCTGTGAAAGAACAAAGATATTGATATTTTTAGTCTTTTAATTCTATACACATGGTTAATCCCCTTTTCATCATTATGAAGGATAACACCTACTAAGCATCCAGACCACTCTATTTCACCTATCTTATTCATCTATGTCTTTAAAGACCTCTACAAAGTCTCTTACCCACAGAGGGAAATGAACCTTTGGATGAGTATGAAGTTGATACATTTGATTCTTCATAAAGTAATACGTTCTCTCATAGATACCTCTTCGATCCAGAATCCTCTTTCCCATTCGATGCTTATCAGATGATAAAGGAGCATCTATGGTAATGGTTCGATTAAGATATCCTCTCATTCGGGTGATATAAGCGGTAAAGGTGCTCAAAGGGGTGCCAATAAAGGTGTGTGCTCCAGCACAAATTACCTGCTCGATCATCCCAACATAGTTTGGATTGACTTCTTCAATTCCACTACCTCCCTCTACATCTTTCAAGAAGTAAATAGCTTTATATTCAGCTTCAAAAGGAGCAAAGAATGATCGATTCCCTTCATCTGTAGCAATATATGCAATCCTCTCTTTACGATCAGGTACGAGATGGTTAGTCAAAGCAACAATTTCCTCAGCTGGAAGACGAGTATGCTTTTGTTGGAAATCACCTCGTCGTATATGGAAAGCAACATACTTAGCATCCATATCATCTAATGATCCTGGTCGAGGTAGAAGAGGCATAGAAGAAGAAGAGATTGTTGATGGTTGATCTTGTAAGACTAATAATCTTTCAATAATTCTTGATGCAACACAGAATATCTCATCATGATATCTTAATCGATCTCTTACAATACGTTTAACTAACTTTTCTTCTTTTGGATTAGCCCAGAAGAGATAAGAATAATAATGCGTTAGTAATCGATTCTCATGATGACCAGGAAAGAATAACGCACGATGATAGTTTAAGCTATTATCATAAGGCCATAGTTTTCTCTCTTTATTCATAGAGAATTCATCTAATCGCTTGGGATCGACTGCTTGGAAATCTCCTAAATGTTCACTCCCTCCTTGACTTTCCTCTAAGATATGTCCAGACTCATGAGAGGTGATATTAAATCCTATAAATACTTTCCCGGGTTGCCATTGTCTTGTCTCACATGCTGATTCTAAATAATTCCATAGTGGTTTACGTATTAAATGAGTGTCATTCTTGGGTAAGGGAAGAGAAAGTAAACCCGGTGCAGCAATAGTGGATAAGAATTGTTCCATAGGCATTGTCTCCAATCCTTTCCCTGCTCGAAGACGTGAAAAATCAAAATAAGCTTCAATGGTAGCTTTATTCTGCCCCCATTTCTTATTTAAGACTAACAGATAGAGTATAGCACTGGGTGGAATAACTAAGATACGACCAGTCACCTATCATTCATCCACCATCATTTATCAAACAACGTGAGTTAGAAAGAAGCAGTTTTCGATGTAGTGTATACTGTACAATATAGCCTAGGGGATGTATACATATATAGTAGATGGATAGATAGGTTTACTTACCATAGCAAATACAATAACAACTTCTAATGCCATACGAATATTATTCCATCCTCCTTCATCTGGTTGAAAAACAATAAACTTACGATGACTAGGTTTAGCATGTAATCCATGATGTATTCGAAGAGGAGATTCAAAACAGTCCATGTTATCATTCCAATAATGAATTAAAGGATGGATTTTACATTTTGGTGGGAAATAGAGTTGACAAGTTGCTGTTGCTGCAGGTGGTGGTGGTGGTGGTTGCTGTACGTCTCCTTGTTGATCTTGTTGTCGCTTGGCTTCTCTCTGTGGGGTAGTCACTTCAGCTGTGACTGTGTGGGGGTGAGGGATTAAGCCGCCAGGAGGAGAAGGTGATGAGGGTAGGATAGGAGAGGTCAGAGAGAGGTTTTTATTAGATAGAGGAGAAGGAGTAGTAGTAGTAGTAGTAGTAGTAGTAGTAGTAGTTAATTCAAAAGCTTCAAATCCATCAGCAAATAAAGGATTCGAATTCTTTTTCTGTAAGAATAATCCTTTACCACCTTCATGAAGAAAATGAGGACCTTGTGATTCATGTAGATAGAGAGAGACAAAAGTGGATAAGATGACAAAGATAGAGAGTAGGAAGACTAGATAGTAGACGTGGCCATTACAAGATGAGGAAGTCATTGACCTTGGCACAGCGAATGGCATTAGTCTAATGACAGAGAGAATTAAAAAACTGAAAACTATCGTATCCTTTCACAACTTTTACCAACTGCTGTTGCTCTATCTAAGGCAAGATATTATTACCTTGCACTGGATTATAATTCAGACGGCTTAAGTTAAAGGAGTCAATGAGTAACCGATTATCACAATTACAATTATCAATTTCAATATCATACTCAACAATTGATTGTGTTTTAGTTCGACTTATACACTTGATCTCATCTAAAGACTCCTTCCTGGAAGGCTTTGGTAAGATATGCGATACATGATGTGAACGATGCCATACATAGGTCAGACACCTAAAGTTCCAGATTCTGGGTATCTGGAGATGGTTCACTGACTGACTGTTGTTTGGATGATTTGATTTGACATCATCATCATCATCATCATCATCATCATCATCATCATCATCAACGTCATCCAATCTCTCTAATTCAGTGTAATCATCTCTCTCTCTCTCCCTCTCTAATTTAGACCTGATGTTTCAAGAAGAGATAGATGATTTAGATCGTCTAGATGAAGAGAATCGTCTGAATGACTTGCATTTCATTGATGAAGGTTCTTATATCTTTTCTGATGAAAATGGTGATGAGCATGACTTCTTCGATCTCTCTGGTCATGGTAGTGTTAACTACAACCACACCATTGCTACTACTACTGCTACTACTAATATGAACACTAACCTCACTAATAATACCTCTTCCTATGAACCTACTCGACAAGAAGAAGAGGAATACCAGCAGAAGGAGCAGGAGGAGGAGGAGGAGGATGCTCATTACCCACAACAATCTTTCTCTCCTGGACGATCTGGACTAGGGAATAGACCCTCCACCACCACTCCCTCTTCCTCCTCCTACTCAGAGAGGAAAGGGAAGAGGCAACAGACAGGAGGGGAAGGATCGCCTATTCTAACGGAATCCATTGAGCGTGAATTAGCTCAACGATTAGATCTCACTATGTGGAGTAGTAGTCATAGACTCGATGTACAAGCTCAACTGAGTCATCTCATGAAAGAAGTCCATCAGAAGAATGTCTCCTTACAAGCTATGCAGATTGAAGTCAATCATCTTCGATTAGCAGGACAAGGATTAGTAGATCAAGAACGAGAATGGAGACAACAACGAGATGAAGCAAGAATGAAACAAGCTCAAGCAGAACAAGATAAGATGATTCTTGAGGTAGGTGACCCCTACCCCCTACCCCCCTACCCCC
>VKHL01000243.1:0-27879 GCA_015146655.1 Ochromonas danica
ACGAACTTCTGCGTGCTATTGGCGTCAGCAAGTTCGATGAAGGACTATCTTTGCCACTCATTAGTTCAGCGACAAAACCAAGAGCAGATGAGGTTGTTGGTTCACCAGGTGGAGCTGGCCGGCGAGAAGGTGGAGCAGGAGCAGGGGGACTAGTAGGGCAAGTAGCTCTTCCTCGCAGTCAGCACCCCGTCGATACATATCAATCAGCAGGTAATCATGCAAAACAAGCCATGATTCTTCGCATGGAGCATCTGTTGGATGAGATTCAAAGTCAGCTCTCTGCGCGTCTGCCTGCTGATGCTCCAGTGCTGTCTTTACTCGCAACTCCAGCAGAGGAAGTGGAAGGAAAGGTGCGCTTGCCCACTAAGCCTGTGGTCATTGGGGATGCAGTACCTGTACCTTCCTCCTGTCCTGAGACAGTAGAACAGCTTTTGGAGGCTGGCCTAGCGCATCACAACCTCGGCGCTTTCGAGGAGGCGCTCAAATGTCTGGAAGCTGCTCGAGTGCAACTCACCGAAATCTTGCTGCAAATTCAAACACAGAAAGATACTGTGACATCCTCAAATCATCCGGAATTGATGAATGAAACAACAAGCAATGGCGAAGCTGTTGGCACACCGAAGATTCATGGTACCCCTTCTCATCATCTGCGGAGGGCCACAGAAGTCTCTCCAGAGGTGGCCAACGAGCATTTCTTCGATGCACAGATGTATGTGCTGCTATGTAAGGGTAATGTTTATCAGAGCTGCGGAGATGATGAGCAGGCTCTATTGCTCTATATTGAAGGCTGGGCCAAAGCTCGTGCTAAAGGCGATCGAGACTGGGAAGTCATCTGTGTGAATAGCGCGGGTATGCTGGCTTATTTCAACCTTCGCTACGATGTGGCACTGCTTTGCTTTGATGCTGTTTTCACTTTCCGTGACGAGGTAAGTTATATAGTATATATATAACTTTCGTTGACTGATTACTGTCATTTGGTACAGGCTTATGGCGCAGACAGTGCCGATACCGCGACAGCTATGAACAACGAAGGTTGTGCTCTCTACTGCCTAGCCAAGCGTGGAGAAGCTCGCTTGCGGTTTGAAAAGGCGTGGCATGTCATGACTGCCGCTTTGGGCCATCGCTCGCCTCGAGCAGTGACTGTCTGGAAGAATCTCGAGAAAGCGCGACGGGCACATGCTCCTCTGCAAAGCAAGAAAGACTTACGAGACACTCTGGCATTGCGAGAAGATGCTGGACGACTCATTCTGGGAGGAACATTCACCATAGCCGCTCTCCCGCCTCCCGAGGTCTCCAAGAAAAAGAAAACAGGAGGCAAGAAGAAGAAGAAGAAATAACAAAATCACCTCACTACCACCAACATAAACATACTCGAATATATAACAAGGATTATACCAACGATAACTATTTGCCCTCACCCACCTCCTCTTATCTAGTGCTTCTTGTCAGTGCTTGTCTGCTCCATCGCGGTTGAGAAGAGCCTGGAAGACGACAGAGAAGAGCATGCCTTGCAGTCCATTGGCCAGGAGTTTGGTCTTGAGACCGCGACCCAGCAGCCCCACCACTCCCTCCTTATCCACAATATCTCGCGTGATCTCGAGATAGCCCCTGGCCTTGCCCGTGAGAGGATCGAGTGCTGTCTGTCGAGAGGTTTTAAGGACGCGCAAAGCATTCGTGCAGAGGTCCGAGGTGGACGTGGCACAGAGACCGATGACAGCTGATCGGCCAATCTGTGCAATGCCTCTATCCACCACTACCCAAGGCAACAAGAAGTGTTGGATGTCTTCTGCAGTAGTGAGATTACTGGAGAGGTAGTTGAAGACGAGGAACCAGGGGTAGTGCCCGGCAAAGGTGGCAGCCGAAGAGGCCAGAGCGCCATTGAATAACACCGAAATCCCTTCAGATGGCAGACGATTGGCCAACAAGTTCTCTAATCCAGAGGAACCAGACACTTGCAAAGTGGTCTTAGCATTGTCAACAGGTGTTAAACCAATTCTCCAGAGGCCTGCTAGTAGACTGCCTAGTCCTGTCTGCAGGAACAGCGGCACGTCTGTCATCTCCTGCTGCAAAGAGGCAATCAAGGCCAAGGCCAGGGCATTGGCTGCTGTATCTCCAAAGCGTGACAACGGTCCCTGCACCAGAGCAAAGCTGACCCCGCGGTAGAGTCTAGGCAGACCTCCTTCCTTGTAGAGTGTGGAGAGAGCCTCTGAGAGACTTCCGCCATAGCGATATTGATAGTTGACAGCTGTGCGCAGCCACATTAATGTGAGCACTTGCAAGGCTGCAGCAGAGGCTCCAGCCATGCCTCCACTGAGGGCCTTCTCGGAGGCTTGCGTGGCCACAGCCGCCCAGTCAATGGCCTGCAAACTGCCTGCAGCCTGCTGCCTTCTGCTTGATCGGGTCAACAGAGGAAGGGAGCAACTGTGAAAGCCATTACCGCCGTCCAATCGCAAGATGATCAACAAGAGCCATAACAAGAGACTTGTCCAATGCATCCCCATCTTCATCCTTCTTCTTCTCATCGCTGTTGTCATTGTTGTCATCAGAGTGAGGTGGCAATAGTCTTTTGTGTAATTCCATTACTTTAATCTGGAGTGAAATACACAACTACAGTATACGGAAGACCATTATAGTCTATAGCACTATTAACCAATAGCAATGCATTTTTACCAATAGATAATAACTAGCCATGCATTGATCTTACACAGTCTACCACAAAGCGTACTAACATGAAGCATAAATAAGTTCATCACAAGTTACAATCTCCTCGTCTCAGTACAGTAGCTCAACAGTAGCTCAACAGTAGCTCAACAGCAGCTCAACAGCAGCTCAACAGCAACTGTGCAGCAGCTCTACATGTAGTAGCTGTAAAGTACTATAATCCAATCTAGCTGTTGGGCTGTTGTTTCGTCACTAAAGAGACCATTTTGATAGACAACTACTCATGACATTCTTCAATAATGATCTGTCTGATATTATTATTACACTATAGACACTCTACACTATATCATATCCATATCTACTATACAGTATATAGTACTAGTATATAGTACTACTAGTAGTATATAGTATACAGTATGTAGCTAGCTAGCTAGCTAACTACTGTACCATAACTGTATACTCTATATACAATACTGTAGTATATACCATACCATATGTACAATACTACTACCCCCTCCCAAGACTACTCTGCTGCTATGTAGGGGTAGTGTATGTGTTTACACTGTGCGCACTGTGTGTGTCTCTCTGTCTACAATACAGCACTACACTACACTACACTGCACTACACTACATTGCACTACACTGCTACCCCTCCATCATCTCCTTCTTCATCTCCTCTATCATCATCTTCATCATAACGCTGACTACACCTCTCTTAGCTGTGCTGACTAGAGCGACTCCTCCTCCTACTACTACTGCTGCCACTACTACCACCAGTCTGACTGACACTATGACTTCCACTAACGCTGCTGCGGTAGCTCTCTAGAGAGTGTGAGTAGTGGCTAGCTGACTCTTCCTCCTCCTCCTCCTCCTCATCGCTATCAAGGAGGTGGGAGGAGGAGGAGGTGGAGGAGGAGGAGGAGGAGGGAGGGTAGTCCTTCTCTTCTTTTACCCACCTACTGCTGCTATTACTAGTGTAACTAGTGTGGCTAGCACTGCTGTAGCTGTGGTCATCATAATCCAAATAGCTGCTAGCCAGAGACTGCTCCTCCTCCTCCTCCTGCTGCTCATCTCTCTGGGTAGCAGAGGATCTGCGAAGATGATCTCTTCTTCCACGCTGGGAGTAGAAGGAAGACAAACTACCCTCACTACCCTCCTCCTCCTGCCCCCAGTCATCATCATACCCCTCCTCCTCCTCCTCCTCCTCCTGCTTCTTCTTCTTGTGGTAGTCTCTGTCTCTTCTACCGCTGTAGATGCCCGAGTCTTCTGAGCGAGCGCGTCTCAAAGTGCGCACTGCCGAGTAGATGGTAGACAGTGTGCGCTGTGTGGCCAGAGTGCTACCATCCTCCTCCTCCTCCTCCTCCTCCTCTTCATCCAGGCCTTCGCTATCCTGCGGGTAGGGTAGGAGGAGGAGGTGGTCGATGGGCGGGATAGTGGAGGAACGAGTGGTAGCTGTGCTCTGTGTGTAGTCTTCACTGTGGTAGGTGGAGGAGGAGGAGTAGGTGCGGGCAGAGGAAGGCTGACTACCTTCCCCAGCACTACCTAGACTAGCACTACTGCTACCGGGCACCTCTTTGTAGCCTCTACTTCGTAATAAGGCAGTGGCAGCAGAGCCCTGCAGAATGGCACTACCCTCCTCCTCCTCCTCCTCCTTCTCCTGCTGCTTAGTGAGTGATGAGGTAGCCTCTGCAGCGGGTTGCTTTTCTTCTTCTTCTCGCTTCGAATCCTCTTTGACAACAGAGATAGCAGAGTGACTGCTAGCAACCTCCTCCTCCTCCTCCTCCTCCAGCATATCCTCCTCCTCCTCCTCCTCCTCTATGTCTAGACTGAGGCTAGTAGCTGTTGTTGTGGTAGTAGTGCTACTAGCACTGTCCATGAAGAATACATCAGACAGAGATACCTCATCCTCCATAGTACTACCCTCCTCCTCCTCCATCTGCTCCTCCTCCTCCTCCTCCTCCATCTGCTCTTGTTCATCTACCACAAGCGAAGACTTCTTGCTTCTCTGTCTAGCAGACCACGACCTCAACGCCTTCTCTCTCATCTGCACGTCATCAAATCGCTTCAATTGCGATTGTAATCGTCTTCTCTCATTGCGAGCTAGTCGCTGTCGATCTCGTCGTTGTTGCTGTTCGATCTTCTCGATCTTCTTCTCATTCAGATCGACGGTTGACTTGTAATGGGTAGCTAACGACTGATAAGTGCGTATCTCTTCAAGTTGTTGTAGGCGGTAGTGATCAGTTAGTAATGCTAATAATGCGATTTGTAAAGAATCGTTCGATAAGTCATGAGGAATACGATCTACCCCTTGATACACTGGCAACAGTGAGGAGGAGGAGGAGGAGGAGGGGATGGTATAGGAGGTGTTATTCTGTGTAAACCACTGCACCAAGTGAGCTAGATGTGCGGGACTGCTATGATAGTTGTTGTTGTAGTAATGCGGTAGATAGACCAAGACGTAGGCCTGACCTCGTCGATCCAATTGGAACTCTTCCAGTCGATCTCGTCCTCGATTGTCTGCGATGTAGCCATCATCTTCGATTGTTAAGTCAGGATGTAATTCAAACAATCCTTTACTTGTTGGTAATACTATCAGACCTCCTCCACCACCTCCTCCTCCTCCTCCACCTAGTTTAGATGTTGATCGTAGGCGATGGTAGAGGTTAAACACAGTCTCTCTTCGACTAACGACTAGCTTCTTGATATACCCCACTGGCATCACTTTGATGTAGACTACCATGTAGCTCTCCACTGAGTTACGATAGGCTCGAATAGCTTTCAAAGTAGTGAGAACGGTGTGACAAGTAGGTCGATGCGGACTACCACTACCACCACCTCCTCCTCCTCCTGCTACCTCTCCCTCTACCTCAGTAGTGTTGGTGGACACTGAGGCAGTGGTAGTGGTAGCAGTCGAAGAGTCATCATCCTTATCAAGCAGAGGAGAGGTAGTAGTGTGTTGCTGCTTCTTTCTGACGTGGTAGATCTTGGCCTGCTTGTCTTTCTCTTTCTCTACCTCTTCATCGTAGGCGAACTCTCCGGGCATGTAGCTCATACCATTGTCATGCTTAGGTAGCATGTAGCACCTGGGACAACCTGGTAGTCCTATACTACAAACTAGACATCTACCACGACTTGCAGCGGAAGGATCCCATTTGAAAGGATTGACTTTCCTTGCTACCCCTCCTCCTCCTCCTCCTTTGCGTCGACCACTACCTTGTTGTTGTTGTAAGATATGAGCATTGACCATAGTCTTCTTAAATAGACTGTAATTAGTAAAGATGGGATGTATAAATCGACTCTCATCTTCAATGTTACCTCGAAAACGGACTTTGAATCCAAAGAAAGCTGGATGGACTACCATTTGTCGATCATATTCCTCTGCTACCTCACGGTATTTCTGTCGTACGATACCAAAGCCAATAGGTGTAATAGGGAAGTTAAACCAATGTTGTGCACGATGAATGATGGAGGAGGAGGAGGAGGTGGTGGTGGAGGAGGAGGAGGGTGATGGACTACTACTGCTACCACCTCCTCCTCCTCCTTCCCAATACGATGCTGGCTTACGAGAGATATGATAGACATTGACCGACAAGTCAATGTCAACTGTAAGGATAGCTCCTGTTCCACCTCCTCCGTACTCCTGTGCTACCTCAAACCCAACGAACACATTGCGTTGACTCTGCATTACCTCTTCTTTACAATGGCCTGCTACGATATCTTCATATGCTAGACAAGCCTTCGCAACAATCAATTGACCTCCTGTATTGGCATCGCGTACATCAAACACTAACATTTGACCAGTTCGTAACACGAAACTAGACCATTTGAAACAATCTGTTACATTGTCATACGATAGCGTTAGATCCTCTTTACTAGGCGGTAGTGGACCATGTATGTTAATGACCTTGATAACTGGTGTTTCAGCATACCAGTTACCATATGGCTTACAAGCCGTTAGGAATGGTTTTAAGGGTAGCACTGTTAAGTTAAGCATGGACAAGTCAAGGCCCACGATACCCTTTATTGTGAACTTAGCTCGTAAGGGAACTTTTACCTCTTGATTGTTATTACGTAGAATAGTTTCAAATCGAAAGAGTTTCTTCTTGTTATTGTTGGTAGTTGACACTGTGTTGTCATCTCCTCCTCCTCCTCCTCCTACTCCTGTTCCTCCTCCTCCTCCTGCTAATGCTGATGATGATTGATTCATTGTCCACGAGTCCATGGTAAGGTTAGGTTGACTACTGAGGATAACTCCCTGTCGCTTTTTAAACACTTCCCTACCACCACTACCACCACCTCCTCCTCCACCACCTCCACCACCTCCACCACCTGAGCCTCTACCCACAGGGTGGTGGTGGAGGATGGTATCCATCATTTGACCTCCTCCTCCTCCTAGTTGACGGTTCAACACTCTTCTCATTCCTGTGGCAAGTTGTTCTTCAACAGCTTTGACAGCGAGAAGAAAGATCAACTTCTCCTTCTCCTTCTCCTTGTTACCCTTGTTGTTGATGTTGATGTTACCCTTGTCATTGATGTTGATGTTACCCTTGTTGTTGATGTTGTTGATGTTAGTCCTCAATGACCATGTCAGAGATAGAGACATCATCTCAGTCATCATCTTGTTGTTATTAATAGCATCACTATTGTCATTGTGATAGTCAATGTGATAGTCATTATCATAGTTGTTATTGTTGTGGTGGTGGTGGTGGTGAGGGAGGTAGTCTCCTCCAGTGCTACCAACAGCTTCTGCCGCAACAAAGCTAGCTACCACACTATGTAACAGATGGCTAACCCAGTGAGCTGCTGTCCACAAGACTATTCGATCATAACCAGTGAAGGAGGAGGAGGAGGGGGGTTTGTATGGTATCATGTTGTCGTTCTCTTCGTTATTGAAGGAAGAGTCAAAGGTAACCTCACTGCGGGGGGTAGCACACCCCTCCTCCTCCTCCTCCTCGCCCTCTGTGATCGATGGAGGATAATCATGAGAGGACTGCGAAGCCCACGAGACTCTATGTGGGCTATTGCTATTGATATTACCTCCTCCTCCTCCTGCTCCTCCCTCGTGGCCGCTGAAGATGGTAGTTGGGTAATGATTGCTGTCTGCAAACGAAGTGACGCTGTTTTGTGTCGAATCGCCTCCTCGAGAAGTCTTAGGCCTGTCGAAGGTACTCGTGCTGTCAGCCCCAGTAGAGGTGTAGGTAGAGTAGGTAGAGTAGGTAGAGTAGGTAGCAGAGGTAGCAGAGGTGGAGTAGGTGACATTGTCATCATCATTGCCATATGTATTAGATGGATAAGAAGAAGAGAACGAAGAAGAAGAAGAAGAAGATCGAGCAGAACCCAAAGGAAATGGATCTTCTTCTTCATCGTCTCTGCTGTCGACATCAACATCATCATGTTGTAGCTGCTGTCGTTGTCGTTGTTGTTGTTGTTGTTGGAAAGACGTCAAAGAGGCGAAGGTAGAGGAGGCAGAAGCAATTGAAGTGTTAGTTGACGAATAGTCATCAATGTTGTCTTGCAGCATCTGCTTCATCTTCATCTTCTCTCGTTTATTGTATGGCACTATCTTATACCTTTCCTTCACACCGACAGGTGACATGGAAGTTAGCACAGCAGCAGTAGCAGGAGAGCTACCTTTCTCCTCCTCCTCCGCCTCGGGGTAGTCTTCACTTTCGAACTTGGACATTAGTCGCAAGACCATCTCCATGCTACCACTACTTCCCTGGCCATTCTTCTTGGCCAATGATCGTTTAATGATCAAGCGACCATCAACAGCTTCCATGAGAAGCAGATCGGAAATGTTGATAATCGCTTGGCCTATTAGCACTGAAGCTGAAGTGACTGCCAGAGTGATAGAGAAGCGATTATGACAATGGATCACATAATGAATCTCCCGCCATGTAGCACTGCTTCCAGCATAGGGCAGGGATGGAGAAGAGTACGTCTGCCCTACATAAGACAAGGTGAAACTTGGCGAGTTTTTGCCAAAGCGATGAACAGAAGGCAAATCATGAAGGTAAAGCTCTTCTACCATGAATGGATGTCCTTCTTTCAATCTCTTGGGAATAGCAAACATGTGTCGATCAGAAGAAGAGTCAGTAACAAGTGTTTGATGACGATTCTGTTGTTGTGGACTACCTCTGACTCCTCCATCATCCCCAGCACTCTTGATCTTGTGCTTGCTGTTGTTCTTCTCAGAGGAAAGAAGCTCAAAGGCTAGGCTGAACTTCGCTATAGGAGTGACTCCAAAGACAATATCTCCAAACAAGGTGACCATTTCAATTCCATCTCCATCTTCTTCTTCTTCCTCTCCTTGTGGCACTTGTTGATGACCAGCAACACGATGAGTAGGAGAAGTGGTAGCCATGTTGCTGGTAGTGATGGCCGCTGCATCAAGAAATCTTGAAGCAAAGAGAGTCGCAGAGCCGATGCGATCTTGATACTTCAACACAATCTTCCTGTTGCCATCCTGTCCAATGAAAGTCTCATCATCTTGTTCTTCTACTTCTTGTTCTTGTTCTTCCTCCTGTTCTAGACGAGGGTGAAGCTTAAACAAAGTGATCGTAAGAGACTTGGAAGGAGAATTCAATACAATACTAGGCCAATGACTGGTATTGATGACCACAGATCCAGAGACATTCCTAGCCAAAGGCTGGTACTCCAAATAGTCGTTAGAAGTGACAACAACAGCGATTTTGGGATAAAAGACAGAGAGGTCAGTAATAGACAGTAGATGTAATTGAATCTCTCCTTGTTGGTTATTGCTTTGGCTATCATCAGCTAGATGACGTATTGATACTGGGAGATGGAAACGATTTCTTGCCAATAGATTTGATATGCTCTGCTTTGAAGAAGTGGAAGATAGCAACAATCGACAGCGTAATCTACCCACTACTTTCCGTTGTCTGCGATGGACAAGATCACTAAAGATATCAATACAACCATGTGCTGAACGACGTGATTGCAACAGATCCGCTGCAGTCCATGCGACTTCTCCTACGATCCCTCGACCCATTTGCCGACTTTGTAATTGAATAAACAATTCGACATTGTGGTCGAAGATATCAAGACTGCATAGTAACATGTTCCAGAAGTATCGACTTTGTTGCTTTTCACTACATGCAAAGCTATGCTGTTGGTTTAACACATGATTCCCTCGACTTCTTACAGAGACTATTAGTCGTAAGGTATGAGTTGGTAGGGAATGAAGACTGTGTTTATCATCGTCCATTATTATCTGCACAATAGCTATGGACATAGGTAATGTGACGAGATAAGGCAGTTTGGGGCGAAATGGATGGGGAAGTTGTTTAGGGGAAGCAGCAGGCAAGGAAGAGCCCAACGGCAAACTACGCCGCGACTGAGAAGTTTCGTCAACAATGATGCTAGTGGAGGTATTGAAATGCCCTTGCCCATCACTTTTCAAAGAGATATCTGTCTCTTGCAGTGCTTCATCGACCACTTGCAAGGTCAACACAATCGTTCCACGCTTGTCGACATGAAGCATATCCGTGCAATAGGTTTCAATCGTTGCTTTCAATGATACCATGTTATTGCCATCACGATTGAGCCGCAATACGTCTTGAAGTGATATTATCGAATAACCAAGTAGCTGAGCATTCGACAGCACATCAACACGCAACGCTTTGCAACTACTGGGCACAGAGGTTGGTCCAGTTTGATCGGTCTCTAGTGCTTTAAACTTCCATTCTTGTGTCCTTGGAAATACCCACGTGGCCAAAGAGGACGGAGAGGGAAGAGTGCAGAGGTCAGACTCATTACGAAAGCCGTCGTACAAGAAAGCGACTCTGATCGAATTGGAAATACCATCCCCTTGACCCACAACATCTCGAACAATGCATTTCACTATGAACAAACTTACTCCTTTCAGATCAGGTAGTATCTCATTCTCTTCAAAGATCGCCTCTTCATGACTGGGCGGCACTTTGGCAGGAGATGGAAAGGCACTCTTCTGATGAGAATGAAGACACGACAGAGCTACATCTCCTCGATACTCTCCTTCACTGTTAACAAACGAGTTGCATAAGTCCACGACTTCAGTCGTTGTGAAGACAAATCTCTCAATCTGCTCATAGGACATTTCACACCATCCTATTGTCTCATTGTTTGACTTGATGACCAGGCGGATATTCGCTGGCATTTGACGAGCAAATTGAAACAAATCAATCACAGGCCATTCCACCAAATCCCAAGAATATCGATCTCCTGCTTCACGTGCTACTGTCGTACTCATTGAGAATAGTTTGTCAATAGAGACAAATACTCGAAGAGAGTTTGAAAATAGCTTGTAGACAGCGGGGATATTGCATACGGAGAGATTGAGAAGGCGAAGACTCCCCAAATACTTTGCTTCATCTTGACTGGGATCATAGACTTCTTCAAATCCAGGAAGAGAAGGAGAGAAAGGAGTGCATTTCATTATAGGAAAGGCTTCGAATTGAATGGTTAAATAGCCCATTCTGACACAATCTTCTTCATTCCCTCTCCTGGAAGAGAGAAGAACGCCATGATATTGACTCTCCCAACGACCTTCGTCAGCCCCAGCCAGTGAATAACTTGTGCTTTGACAGGAACGACTAGTAGCAATAGCCCACTGCCAATCTTCGATATCCAGCGCTGCTTCTCCAGCACGGCAGGAGGTGATCTCAATGCTGATTGTCCATTCATCTGTGCATGCAGTCGCTGGAAGAACCAAGGAGAGGTCTTTCCATTCTATTCGGCCATTGGAAGGATTGCCCTCATTGGCTAATTGATTGACAATTGCCCCTTCGAATGAAAAGGTTAAGTCATGAGTTTTGATGACCAGCAGTGCAGTCATCAAGAAGGCGCTGTCATGCCAGTCCTTATCATTCAACAGTTCGTCCAACATGATCAAGTCATAAGCAATCGCACGCTTGATCGATAAGAAGAATGGCGTTGCCAACAGCTCCTTAGCGGGAGGAATATTTGTTAAAACCATTCCTTCCCGTCGACTTCGCGTAGCCGTCACCACATCAGGCACTTTCTCCGCGACTAAAGTCTTTCCATTCTCTTTGCTGCTAATGGGACCGAGTATTGAAGAAGAGCCATCAAGATAGGGTTGTTTCCGATAGGCCATTCTCAAGCGAACATGGCCCATCAGAGTGCGCTCGTCATAAAACACACTCTCTTGCGAGAGAATGGATCGGTCTTGGCCGTTCGAAGGCGGTGATCGAGTGAGAACTTTTCCCAAGTCATAAGTACACGATCCTATCTCGCGGTTGTTGCTGTCGTATAAGCGCAGATGGAGGGAAGGCCAGAGAGAAGGGGCCAACGGCGAGTTGTCAGCAGTAGCAGGAAGGATATGAGAGGATGGGAGAGGCAAAGTTATCGAGAGTGGACCACTGTGATAGCGCTGCCCTTGTTCCTCCTTCAACTGTGGGCAGTCAAATAGTTTGGATCATTCAGTGTCAACACAGAGTCAAAGAGGTTACAAAGCTCACCTGTAACGCAGTAACGAGTCGGTCACAAACCAATTGAACGTTGACAATCCCTTCCGAAAAGAATCGTTTGGCTCTGGAAGATCCTTGCAATGCAAACACAATGTGCTCCACATCTACAACCCATTCATATGATTCCATCATACTTACTAAGGAATCAGCATCACGGTTAGATCGTGTAGACTGCGAGGTCGAAGGGAGCAAAACTGATCTGCCTCTTCCTTCACTCATAATCAAGCTTCCTCCATCACTGCTACTTTCTCCATGGCCTGCAGGAAACTGTTCAACATCTGATGCATCTTCCTTGTCTTCAATCGACTGATCATAGTCTAAGGCATCCTGTGGAGAAACATACGGTTCTGAGGTATAGGATAGACGAATCATGCCACGCGAGGCAGCGGTCTTCATGGAGAAAGCTTTCAGACGAAGACTATCAACCCTATTATTGCTATTGCTCAAGCTACTGCTTTGCATGAAAAGACCATCCGGTTGGTTGACATCATTATTCTCCGCATCCTCCAAATAGAGGAGACAGTCTAACTGACAAATGCCATATTTATCTGGTATCCTTTCAAAGAATTGTTCAGCTCGGACAAGAGCTTCCCCTATAACTATACTGTCCGATATCACCTGTAGAAAGACTGTGGAGGAAGACGAAAATAGCAGCACCTCCCACAAGAGGTTAACCCATTTACCCATTGCCCCTCCATCAGCAAGCACTGGAGTCGCGTAGTCCACAGGACCTTTCTTGGGAATCCAATACCGTAGCTTGAGAGAAGGAGAGTTCTTTGCAAAGAGATGAACAGATGGCAAGTTCACAAATCCAATGTGATATACAACAATGAGATTTGGGTAGCATTTCTCTATCATAGGTTTCACAGAGAGTGATTGTCCGCTTGTCTTGTCTGTGGGTACTGCATTGTCAATGAAATATCGAAATTTGATCTTTCCTCCATGACTTTGATTTGATGACTTCGTAGAGGTGAAAACAGAGTAATATTCTCTGATACCCGCACCATCAGGTCGAATGTCCAACATGCTGTCAATGGACAGACTGAGCTCACCTAAGATTGTCTTACGAGATTGAATATAGAGATGAATTGTACTTCCCTGCTGGACAGAAAGCTTGGTATTCAACCCAAGCCATTGGCAATGTTGCCCTGCATTGTTCTGCACAGTCGTCCTAGATGAGGCGCTACCACAGACAATCGTGACAAACAAAGCATTCTTTGCCAAGAAATGTGCCTTGCGAACATCCATGAGGATAAGATCGAGGATAGTCACAGCGACAGGATAGACCGCAGTTTTCGAAGTTATCACATTCTCCTTTGATCTGGAGGAAAAAGACGGAACAAAGAAGCGATCTCTCTCAACCTCTTGAATCAGCTCTTTATTTCTTGCCAATTGTGATGGATCTGCTAGATTGCCTCCTTCAAGTACTGGAGAAATAGAAGGACGATCATTTGCAATCAAGCGATCGATGGTGTCCACAGCACCTTCAGATTTGATTTTCCCATAGAAAGCAATTTTCCCAACAATGGCAGTTGTTCCATAGAGATAACGATGAATTTCTATTAACCAGCTACTATTTTTATCACTTGTTAGTCTCTTTTTCTTCATCAAAATTAACTCATCCGCACAAAGGGTCATACTAGCGAGAACTGTCTTTGACTTATTTGACTCAATTTTGCAAGTGATGAAGAATCGGTTCTTGACAGGCAGATCCCAATTCAAATCCACGAAGCTGATTTTGTTTAAACCCTCGGTATCCAAACTCCACCGATCTTTCGTGAACATTGAGGAGAAGTTCCGATAAGCACAAGAGAGGCAAAGTGTGCTCAAGGCAAGATCTGGAAGCAAGCTTTTATCCAAAGCCACCAATTCAATCTTCTCCAAGGCTAGAATAGCCGGTAATTGAATTGAATCCTCTTGCCATGAGGAGTTGATTTCTGCCGCGGGATGCAATCGATGCTCCTGGGAGATATCATGCACTGCGGACTCACATGCCAAAGAAGAGGAAGAAATTGGAAGAGAAGTTGTAGAAGCAGGAGGTTCTTTCACCAGTCTACCCATGATGACAATCTTCCCAATCGCTTCCTCTCGCGGTTGAGTCAGATCGTGCCCTTTCTCTTCAATATCTCCATAGATCTGCAAGGTCATCTGGGAGGTATGAATAGCTTCCATAGCCTCGACACCCGTGAAGACATATCTTCCAAACAGATTCTGTGTTTTGGGTTGTCCACGATAAAGATTGAAAATCAAATTACTCTCTGGACCTGGAACAGAGACTTGCCAATCTAATTCTCTCCAACACACTTCCGTCCCAGACATTTTCTCATAGACGTTAGAACGACCACTGCCAGTAGAGGTAGCAGCGCTTTGTGCAGTATTCCATGATTTACTGCCCAGGTCAAGCTCGATGTGGACATACTCTTTGAAAAGAAAGCCATGGGGAACAACTGACTCCCATAAATCCAAGAGTTCCACCTTCTCAAATTGTATCACAAAAGGAAAGATGATTCCAGTAGTCTGTGTATAGTGCTTTGGTAGATTGCGGACAATGGACTTCAGTTGTCGCTGGTCTCTTTCCTTTAGTTCGCAAAGTTGTACAAACCAGTCCCATTCCTCACCTTTCTCCACCAATACCTTCGCTGTGAGCCTGCCAAAACCTTTATCATTACCTGGCCTATGCAGATCTGCGATAAGTTGGAGGGTATAGTCTGCTTCTGTTGGCATGGAAAGGATATGTTCGCCTGTAAAAGATACGCTGCCGACCAAAGTGGAGGATGGAGAAGTGAATGGTAGCAAATTCTCACGATAGAAAGACACGTCAAAATTAACGGATTCGTCTTTGTACAAACGGAAGACCCAGTTCAGTTCCGCCCATTCACATCGCTTTCCTGCAACAACGACAATATCATCAACAATTAGTAACAGAGCAGGTTCACAATTAACAGACATCATTCTCATCCAGTCAATTGATATGTATTAGTCATACCTGCTAAGGAGTAGATCTCAGTAACAAACTTGCCTTCACCACATTGCATGGATACAAAAGGTGAAGGATATTGTAAATGAATACCAGCACGAAGATCTTCAAGTCGAATCGATTGAATGGTCAATCGCGCTAGAACACTTTGGCCTTTGGGTTTGTTGAGAGCATTCACTTCCATATCCAGAAAAGACACTCTCTTTCTTCCACCGTCATTGATATGAGCATAACTTATCTTTTTTCGATTCATATCATGGGTTGGTTGTTTTCTACCATGACGCAAAGGAGGGATGTCTTCTGGTGGGATTATATGATAACGTTTAGTAATTCCCTTTTCTGCACGATATTGCACACCAACGCTTCGGTCTGATTTCAACAATCTTGCTAAAGATAAGGCAACATACGAGTGTCTGCTGGACTGGCGAATATAGTCAGCAGTGAAGAAAGCTGGATGCAGTACGCTGGAGTTGAAAAGCTCCTCTTGACTACGACCAGAATGGTCCTCTTTCAAACAGTAGTAATTCATCATAGCAGGGTGAACTTTACTAGCAGGTAGAACTTGTACATCCACAACATTGTTGGATGGTGACAATCGATCATCCAGAACACCTTGAGAGACTGTGACGGCAGGACATGGAAGGATCTCTTGGAAACAATGCGACAAAGCAGTCAGTCTCTCCAACGGTGACACTCCAGGAGAGGATTTCTTCAATTGTGCAAAAGTGGACAGTACATGCTTCTTGATGCGATATTGCAGCTCCATTAACTCTGTACGATTGTAGACAACATTCGATGAAGATGCGGCTGCTGAGCGAGAGACAGTTTTGTGCTTTGGTATTCCGTGCTTCTTCATCTCAGCTATTCTCTTCAACTTCTTGTTACGGCGCACAATCATTGCCGTTGGTGAAGGCACTGGTGATGTGGGGGCAGACACAGAAACAGTATTAGGAGGAGGCGCGGTATCCACCGCAATCATGTTGTCTGTTGTTGATTGGACATTATCAATCGGTACATCTGCCGCATTCTCATCCTCGTGAAGAGCAACCTCTTCGACATAATCAGCAGACGAAGAAGAGGGCACAACAGCCGGTGAGGGGACATCCGAAGGAACCTCAGAAGGAGCCTCAGGAACAACGACAGGAGGAGGCAGCGGCTGCGATTGAATAGTACGATGATGATACTTCCTTCGACGAATACCATAATGATCAACATAAGAATCTTCAAAATACCTTTTCTTCTGATCTGCAACTAAGTCATGATTCTTGATTTTGAGATATTTCCTTCTCTCTGCTTTCAATTTTCGTTCATGTTGTTGCCGCAAGACAAACTTTTCTCTTTCCACGTCACGGAATCGATGTTTGGCATACTTTCTCAATCTCTCAATACTCTCTTCACTGTCTAGATAGCGGATATAGAAATCTCTAAACTCTTCAAATTCAAACTCTCCCGATCCATCTCGATCATATTGTGCAAACAATTCTGCCATCAAGACTTCCATCTGACCTTGTGTGATGCCCAGGTTCAGATTCATCAACATTGGTTGTCCCACATGAACATGTTGATAGGTGGTGTCTTCCGCTGAGAAGCCAAAGGAATAGCGACAGCTTCGCCGACAATTGGGTCCAGTGGAGAAGAGCAATCGGAAAGTCAAAGTCTCTGACCGAAAAGTGATCTGTCTGCGATGGATATTGAACTCTACTTTGATTTCATTTAGCAAAGGATTAACTTGTCGAAACGCCTCATGGATTTTGCCCGTAAAGATCTCTGGACTGTAAACTGCTCCAGTAGGCAAAGTGATGGAATAGACGTCATCATCTACCTCGATATCCAACGCACAGCAGAACTTGTTAATAATCAGTATAGGCTCATCAAAGGAGAGGGTTAATGCATCATCATTGATTCGCAAGAGCTCTTCATAAAGGAAGGTGAGAGACTTCTTATTATGTGGTTTGATCAACTTTTCATTGATAGCATGTAAACGCATACGTTCTATGAGGAATGGCACAGCAGATGCAGCAGATCGTTCCTCTATAGTCACAATGACAACACAATTCTCTTCATCCAAGCCAAAGACCAAGCCAGTGTCAGGGTGGTCGAAGTCGGCGGAGACGAAGCGAATCACTTCTCCCATGAGCACACGGTTGAGTTCGCGGAGAGAGACTGTTCCACCACCATCTACATCCATCATGGAGAAGAGCTTGTAAGCTCGATAGTTCTCCTCTTGAGTATCTGTACCCCAACAACAACCACAACCACAACCACAACATCATGTCAGACTGACACAGACAGATAGACAGACACATGCGAGAGATGCTTGCTTACAGCTTATTCGATTTTCAGCCATCTTGTTATAAATACATGCAAACTATTATCCAAGATTTAATATCAACTGCTTACTAGCTTACAATAAGCAGCACAAATACTGTAAAATACAAGTAAATCAAAATGGAAATCAAACCCAACATGGCATGGAAAGAAACGAATCCCACGCAACAAAACAATAATCCATCTCTTACCCCACGCAATATTATAATAATTGGCACTGGGTCCCACGCAACCTGTATTATTTGCCCACTCAAACCATTAAATTAGACAAATATGGTGACAGATGATGAAGGGCTCACTACAGTGAAAGAATGGCCCTGCTTGTACGGACAGAGAGTTGAGATCGTGTATTCCTTTCCTTCCCCTATAAGCAGCTCTCCTGTCAGTCTCACCGTGTCAGCAGCCAAACGGAATGATTCGCTGGGAGCCAACCTGGACTGCTTTGTCGACCCTGGCCAGCCTGACTCTTCTATTGCTCTCTATGCAAATTACATCTGGCCTGGGTCTATTGTCCTGGCTGATTACCTTGTGTCTCATCCTGAGGTGGTGAAGGATCGCGCTGTGTTGGAGTTTGGTGCGGGCACGGCCTTGCCCTCGCTGACCAGCTGCAGACTGGGAGGCAAACTGGTCATAGCCACTGATTTCCCTGACCCTATCATATTGGAGAATATGAGGCATCTGAAAGAGCTCAATCAATGCTCCAACCTAGTGGTTCAGCCTCATAAATGGGGCGATGCTGACAGCAACGACACACAGAGTCTGCTCCTTGCCAACCATGGCCAAGGATATGACGTCATCTTACTCGCTGAAGTTTTATGGAAGGATACCTATGCGCTGCATAGGTCTCTCCTAGCCTCAGTGAACAGATTTCTCCGTCGACCCGATGGGATCGTCTTGCTGGCAGTGGCCCACAGACCCACTGACAATCATGAGCCTTGCCACGATCTCGAATTCATTGGTCTGGCTAAGGAGTTGTATAAATTAGACGCTGCGCTACTTGTTCGCAGTGACCGCTATCGAGATGCGATAGAAGGAGAGCCAGCCGAGGTCTTTCTCTACAGGCTGAGCCAAGGCACTGACGGAGTTGAGAGCGACGCTGGCTTTCAATGATCTTTTGTTTATGTTTGTATGATATGATTAGATGCTAACCGCGATACTAATAGTTCCTCCATTTCGATTATTATTGCTGTTACCAATGTCCTCCTATTCAATTCTCCAACTACACTCCCCCACTATCCTCTATCAGCACAAATATGCACGTAGAAGACTCTTAGTTAGCAGCAGGTTTAGGGCCGTGCTGGGTAACAACACCGTCTCCGTGGTATTTGAGAGGCATGAACCAGTGTGACTCGCCATAGGTGGGAGCCTCCCAGATCTTGGTGGATGGGCCTTCTTTCTTCATCTGTTCCATGGTTCTCTTATCCAAAAAGTTGTGCTTGTAGAGGTTGGTACCCAGAGGAGTCGTGCGCTGGGCGGTGGGGCGTTGCAAATTATACTTCCACCCGTTCCTCTGGGCAAAGGCGATAGCCTCTTCTTTAGAGTCAAAGTGAAGCTATGATTCACATAAAAACACACAGAGAGAAAGAGATTAACATGGATAACAACACGCAGCATAGAAGGACAAGCTCACTCACCTTGACATTGGACATGGGGTCAGAGGTACCAGTCCAGCCCATGAGACCGTTGCTCCATCTGGCCTGATTGGGCCAGGTGATCTGCCACTGATTAGCATACTTACCACCTGACTGCAAGCTTTTCAAAAGTCTTGGTGCGATGATAACAGTGCGCTGGGCCTGTTCAACGGGCATGCCAGAGAGCACGGCCATCTCTGACAGATCCTTAGGAATATAAAGATCCTTGCCCGATCCAAGACCTTGAGTAATCGTAGTAGGTTGCACTGGGATAGAGTAGACCATAAGACAGACTCAATATTATTTTTTAAAAAAATCCAACAAGTCAGTCAGCCAATTTACCTGATTGCTGAACAAACTTCTTGAAGCGTTCACCTCTTTCCAAGGCTGCCTTAACCTCTTCAGGAGTTCTCTGAACTTTGGTTGATAAGCCACGTACACTTTGTCGTAACATTTTGGATAGTTAGGCTAGTTTCTCTCTACGATGAGATGCGATAAGACAACAAAAGAAGAAGCACGCAGCTGTGCTGCCAGAGAGAAGAGGGCGGCCAGGGAAGTTAAAGCCTGATCTAGACAAGTTAACCCTCCAGATCTGCAGAATCTGGATCTGGGTTGAGAGGGTGAAGGGATTGATTGGATCGTGTTTTGCATGGTTGAGAAGAAAAGAAGCATGGAACGCAGTGAAATTGTGACAACCAATCAAAAGATTGCTTTACATGCCAAACGAAAGGAGCTTTCTTCAGCGCTAGAGTTATTTAATTCTCTCTATAGTCAGAATGCAGCTAATAGTCATACCTACGCCTCAATGATCAACGCGGCAGTGCAATGTGGTGATCTCCAGCTAGCTGAAGAAATTGTCCAGAAAATGATCCAATCGGGAAGGAAGTTACATCGTGAGGTTATTCTGTGTACTACTCTGATGAAAGGCTATTGCAATAATGGTCAACTGGGTCAAGCCATGCAATTGTTCAAAGAGATGTTGGAACGCAATGCGAAAGACAATCAACCCAATATCCGCACTGTCAACACTTTATTACGTGGGTGTGTTCAAATGGGAGCAGTACGTGAAGCTGAAGAGATCTTCACCATCTTACTCAAGGATCTCAAGCTTTCCCCCGATGTCTCCGCCTGGGAATACCTCCTCATCCTGCAGTGCCAGAATCTCGACCTGGACAAGATCCTCCCCGCGATAGGCCGCATTAAAGATGATGCTAGTATGAAAACTGGGCTTCTCCGCATTCACCTATGCCTCACTCGATGCTGTGCTATTCTGGGCGAGAGCAAGTCTGCACGACGATTTCTCTCCACCACACAACAACTCCTTTCCCAATCCAATTCTGAAGATGAGCAGAATCATGGGGGTAGTGGAGGGAATGATGTGGTTGAGATGGCAGAGATCCTTGAGCAGCTTCAAGGCAAGCAGTCGCAGCAAGGAGAGGAACAGAAAGTTATTCGCAATGCGCAAAAGACAATCACGGGGGGTAAGAGAGCATGGAACTCTCTGCATCAACAAAGCACAGAGTCAGTTGACGAAGCTAGAAATCAGTCTCTTGCACTCTATAGGGACCATATTAACCAAGAGGCTAGATCAGACTTAGCATTGGTAGAAGCATTCCTGCAAGGCCACCCTCAACACTGTGGATTCCAAGCTTTCCAATCTCTCTGTCGCTATCTTCGACGATTAATCTCCTTACCAAGCTCCTTCCCAATCAAGGAGAAAGGAGAAGAAGATGAAGGCGTTGGTAAAAAGTTATGGAAAGCACTTTTGGAGCGGTTTGGTTTGCAAGTGTTTGTGAAGCGATTGACTCGAAAGACGATTCCACAGCTGCTTGATGAGTTGGATCAGGCTACACGCAAAGCACAAAAGGAAGGAAAAGCCAGTGTCGATCCTAATAGTGTTGATTTACAGGTTGGACAAGAGCTCTCACTTCTTCAATCACGATTAGACAATTATTTCCAACCCAATGGCCAGTTCTCCTTTGATGTGATCTTTGATGTTGATAAGAATGATCCGAAGAAGACCCATAGACCCTTGAAAATGGAGATTTGCTCTGGAGCAGGTGAATGGGCTTCAATTCAAGCGAAAAGCGATGAAGGTAGATCTGATTGGATGACTTTAGAAGTGCGGCAAGATCGCGTCTACCACACGTTTGCTCGTATGATGATGCAAGATATCCAAAACTTGGCTGTGCTTGGTGGAGATGCGATGAAACTCTTGCCTCAGCATTTCCCTGACGATGCCTTGGAATACATTTTCGTGAATTATCCCGAGCCACCTCAACAGCGTGCTGGTGATGATCATTCTGAAGCACGTCATCTGCTAACAACACCATTCTTTGAGGAGGTCTATCGCATATTGAAGACTGGTGGACGATTAGTGATCTTGACAGACAATCTCTGGTATGGCAAGTTAGTCACTCGTATCCTCAGCGAACAAGAAGGAGTCACTTGGAAGTCAGTCACTCAACGCGTCTCAACAGTCAAAGGACAAGGCAAGAAGAAGTACTTTGGAGAAGAGGAGAAGGAGGAAGGGACTTCTCCAGAAGAGCAACCAGCAGAAGTGGTGGTGGTTGAAGAGAGTGGTGTTACCTCACAATGGAAGAGTATCCTCACAATGGGCAGCGTTGTTCTCTACGAAGGTGAACCTGGCCCTCAGGCGGGTCATCTCACTTCTGCTTCTTCATACTTTGACCGGTGAGATTTGGTCATATTTTTGTTCACGTAGATTGCTCATCTTTGTTTTTGCTTTTGCTTTGAATAGTTTGTGGCAGAGAAGTTCCCAACAAGAGCGATACTTTATTGCACTGGAAAAGGTGCAAGCAAATACTGCAAAGGGTTCTTCTAAAGAAAGAAAAGGCAAAACGGAGACACAAGGAGGAGCCTCTTTGAAGCCTCAAGCTGTGTTACCCACACACGAAACTGCGTCTAAAAAGAAGGCCACAACTGCTTCCAAGCCTGAGACTTCTGCCCAATCTGCAACTGTAGGGGAGGAGAAGAAGAAGAGCAAGAAGGTGGCTGTTGCTGCGGTCAAGCCACAGGTTGACACAGCCGAGAAGTCTGCGTCTAACAACCTCCCCTCAACAGTCTCCAAGGTTCGTCAAGTCGCTAGGAGACGGCAAATTAGTAATGATGACAGTGACGATGATGATGACGTTGATAGCGGCAGTCTAGCAGAGAAGGCTATTGCCAAGTTACTTGCGGTTGGCAATGATGACGAAGAAGAAGATTTGAGGCAATCATTTGAGACAAATAAGCGCAGAAAGAGGTCTTCATCAGGAGAGGACGACCGCATTATGCTCAAGAAGAAGCGTGTTCCTTTGAGAAAGTCTTCTCATTAGTTAGATCTAGGTTCTATAGCTAAATAAGGAAGAGTTTAAATGTGTTTCAAGTGGTGGAGAACTCCAGCTGCTTATAGTCTTCACTTCACCTTTACCACTTTAACCTCCCATTTCCATATGGTATGATCTTGATGCGAGAGGATCTGTCGTTTGGCACCAAAATCTTCTGGCAAAGGGCCTGGAGAGCCTTCATCGACACCCTGCACGAAGGACACTTCTGATGGGGTGTCGATTCGACGCACACCGCCTGACCTCATCCCTCGAATTCCTTCATCGAGACCTTCAATAACCTTCTGCTTATTACCCACCCGATAGATGAAAGGTTCGTCACCATATCGCTTGGATGAGTCTACGAAGTATCCATTAGCTCGACGGAGAACCCATAGGAACTGTACCGACTTTCCCTCCTCCACTTTGTCACCATCACCTAACTCGAATATGAGGAAAGTTAAAGAAGTGTTTAGTGGGGAGGAGAGAGGGATCAGCTAACCTTCAATGACATCGTAGTAATCAACTCCAGATGGAAGATGTACCGTTTCACCCACTGCCATAGCGGGTTGAGAAGAAAATGAAGTAAGCAGTACTGCTGTGCTGGCTGCTATCTTTGCTATGGAGTGCAGATTTGCTATGCTGTCTCCCCACAAGCCCATTGAGCACCTCGAGCAACGATGAAGTCGGTCACGGTATGGTGACGGAGTATGAAGAAATGATTCGATGGTTACTATCATGAACATCACCATGACCATGATCATCACGGTCTTCGTCATCCCCATCGCTTCTTTCTTTCCAATTCCCAACGAAGTGAGGATTATTGCGTGGGAAACATGAAAACCAAAGAAATTGTCAAGAAGAGATTATGACTCTGTGTGATAATAATAATGATAATGATTTCTATCCTAAATAATGTTATCAACTATGTAAAACCGTCGTAGTTACAACATTACAACTGTTCCAAGCGCTGTGAACAGAACATGTACATGATAGCATATGATAGTTTCCGCGACACTACACTGATCAAACTCTGACTTTTCAATTTGAAACCTCCAAATTCTCTCAACGGAATGACATCGATGTCTGTTGTCAAGAAGTGAAGCTGAAGTGGATGGGCAGAATGAATTGATGAACAAGAAGACAATTATCTCTGTCTGGTAAAATTCTAGTGATTTATCACATATATATACACACACTTTTTTTAATCATGATGAGCCAGTCGAATGTGAGTCTTAAAAATGGAGGGAGGATAGAACTTGTTGCTTCATTTTATGATATCTATTTATTGGGAATTACCATCGTCCTTGCTGGACAGTTATGTATCTGGAATATTGGTAAGCCAGCCTTCTAGGAGTCATCATTCCTCTCGTTCTCATCTGACATGATTGTAACAGGGCTTCAGATTGGATTCTGGGAGTATTTTATTGGTCTAATGATGGCCTCGGCTGGTCATATCTGCTTGACCTTGTGTCTTGCAGAAATGTCATCTTTCCTCACCTTTGCTGGCGGGTCCTATGGTTATGTTCGATGCTCGATGGGCTCTACAATGGGGTATCTTGCAGGATTCTTTGAATCCGTAGAATACACACTCTACCATGCCATTGCTGTGGCACAGTTTGCTGATCTCTTCCCCGCCATGACAGGCATGGATAAGAAATATTCTCCTCTTATCTGGCTAGTTTTCTATGTCATTGCCTTGCCAGTAAGTATCCGGGGAGGCAAGTTCTTTTATCAGCTCAGCAACTTCATAGCAGTGTATTTGATGTTATTAATCGTCGTGTACTGCTGCGGAATGTTGCCGGAGCTAAACTTGCCAAAATACTCCACTGGTATAGTTGGAGGAGGAATGGAGTTTATGCAACACTATTCGTCCACTTTATGGTTCTATGTCGGAGTTGAGGCATTGACTTTGGTCTGTGATGAGATCAAGGATGTAAGTTTGGAATCATTTGCATCTGAACCAGTTGAGACTGTTCTTATGCGTCTGCTAATGTTAAATAGGCTGGCAAACAAGTTCCAAAGGCCATCATGGCTTTAGTGCTCACCATGTTTGTGACAGGCATGTTGGTGTTCTTCTTCACTTCGGCTGTTTCCCCGGGTCCCGATGGTCTGGTCACTGAGTGGTCTCCTTTAAATCCTGGTTTGAGATCGGTCTTTCATCTTAATGATATGGCCTTATCATACCTAGCTATGCCAGCTAGCTTTGCTACAGCTTTTGGCTTTATGTTCGCTTATGGACATCAGCTGCATTCGATGTCAAAGTCTGGCTTATTCCCGAAGTTTCTGTCGGGAACTTATGGTGATTTTGTGACACCTCATCGATCTTTATTAGCAGGAAGTTTCTTTAGCTTTTGCTTGCTGTTAATAGCATTTCATTATGTGGAAAACTACCAAAAGAAGATCTTCAACATGTGCATGCTAAGTTCCTGCTGGGTGTATGTCGCGATAGGCAGAGCTTACATTATCTGTCATGATCGTTACAGCAATCTTGATCGTGATTTTCGCTCACCATTGGGGAAGTGGGGAGCTTATTGCGTTGTGGCGGTTTATTCCTTGATGATTGTAGGTTTAGCATTCTTTCAGGATGATAACTATCAGTCGTTCATCTTATTTATAATTTGTCTGGTTCTGGGATATTTATATTATTATTTTGTTGGTCAAGGTCGTGAGTTCTTTTCTCGAGAAGAGCAGAAGAGGTTCATGAAAGCTTACATCTTAAATGGTGAGTCTTGAGTGATGAGTCGTGTTGAGTTGCTTGTTGAATGCTCATGCACTTTTCGACTGTCTGGTATATATTTTAGCTAACCACAGGAAGAAAAAGAAGTCGAACAAGTCGAACCTGACCTTTTCGTTCTTTAATCAGGCGAGCAGATTGTTTGGAGGCGTTCGAGTTCGACCCATGGTGAGTAAAAGCAAGGCACCCAATTCCATGGATATCGAGAAACAATCGACTCCTTCAGAGCAGGAGAAGAGCTCTGTGATTATGGATGCAGCACTTCCTTCACCATCGGTTCGCTTTGGGCGAGGAAATGTTGTGTCACCAACTCCAGTCGAATGCGACTCTCCAGTTGAGGCAGTTAATACTGTAACTCGCCAACAAGAAGACCAAGTTCAAGCGTTTGACTCGGAAATTCGAAATCCTTCAAGTACGAAGTAAACAACAATGAAGGTGCATTGTGTACCTCTTCGATCCATTCAGTCAATTAGCATTGCAGGAAGAGCTGCATTGCGTAGTGTTGTAGGTAATGATCCGTTAGTTTTATTAGTGGTATAATGCTTGTTATGGAATGAGTGTGATGGATAGCCTTGAAGTGTTTGGTGATTTGTCATTCTCGTGATCTTTCAAAATGTTCCAATGCGAACAATTCTACTATTCTGTAATGTACTTGTGTGCTTATCTCCTCATCGCGTGGTGTGTATCAAATATTGTAGCAAAGAAATGTGTTGTTGTCCTAACAATCAGGTACTACAAGGCTCTTTAATATTTCAACAGTCTTCTGTTCCAAACAATAGCAACTTAGGCATCTGTAGATAAAGAAGTAGAAGAGTAGATGTCTACAAGAGAGCGAATCCGTCTCAAGTCTTTCAACCTCAGCGCCTTGGCTTGTCGCCCTCCCATCACAATGGCCCCGCCACCCTCCACCAGAGGAAGAATCAAGACAGCTTGACAGTTTAAAGGTAAATAACTAAACTCAATTCTACCGGGAAGGATTTGTAAGTCTGGTAGATAGACTTCTTCTCTTTGTTGGAGTGCTTTGGAGAGGATGGGCATGGCATCAACCTTCACTGCTGCCATGCGATGAGGAGACATGGATAGCACTCCTCCACCTCCCATATACTCTCCTCTCTCATTGACAATCCAGATACTATTGACAGGTGTGTGTTGCAAGAGAGTGTTCATCAGCCAGCGTAGACGGCTCTGATGATATGGTAACAATTCATCAGAACACTGTGGCTCTGGTAATGCATAGCCAAGAAGAGAAACAATATCCCTCTCTCTAGCAGCAATATCCTGCTTACTCAGAAGGTGAAGTAGCAAGGCAGAGGATGCCATGACACCAAGGATGTCAGCACGAGCCTGCAGGTCTGACACCACATCTCCACAGGAGAGACGATTTATCAAAATTATCATCATTCCTGCTATTCCACCTCCCAGAGATACTTGAGGGTCTAAAAGGACATTGAAAATGGCAGATCCAGCGGATTGACTGGAGGAAGTGAGGTGGTGGAGGTGGTGGTGGTCTGTCTTGCCTGTGCTAGGCAGAGCAGTGGATGATGCAGGCAATGTCTCCTGGCTGAGCTTATAACGTAATTGTGAGGACAGTCTCACGGACTGACAATAAAGCTTTCCAGTGGGAAGATAGCCACATGCAGAGAATAGTTGAATCGATAAGACAACAAACAATAGAATAGACTTCATTGCTGTTCTTCTCATTTTCCTTCCTCGTTCCGCCAGCAGGGAAAAGTGGGATTTACCGCAATTATTAATGTTTTACCTTCTTTTACCCGTCTGTAGTTTGTTTGGGAAAACAAGAAGTTCAGAATGGAATGGGATCATTGTTCAGTAGCAGTAATGGCCACCGTGCAGAGAAGAAGAAAGCCAAGACACCTTCTTCCTCTTCTTCTTCATCTGTAGGAGGTCGACCCACTCACTGCTCTAGTTATGTTATGGAGTCTTGGCGGTCATCCTCGCTGTTGCACTCAAATTTGTTCTTTTGATTTCCAATCGGATTTCGCACAAATCATCAATCTTTTATGCAATATCGGTTCCTTCCTAGGTCTAACATACCCTTCTCGCGACGTGAAGTCGATTCAGGAGGAAGAACGTGCTAATCACTTCAAAGATGAAGTAGCTGACGCCATCAAGCGCTATGGATACTCCAGATGATCGCTATGGATACTCCAAAACAGGGTAAGACTTCGAGAAGAAGCACATTACAACGCTCATTCACTCAAACGGACTCTAGGGTTGCAGATTCAAGAAATTCGGCAAGAAGAAGCGATCGAACATGCTGTTCTCTAAAGCCCGTTTCAAGACGAACGCTGCTGCCAAGACTCGTACATGAAGAAAGGCGTCTGTGGTAGTTCGTCAACAAAAAGTCAACAAAAAGTCGCACACTTGTTAAGTGTAACTTGTAAGTGAGTCTAATTACCAATGAAAGTTGTTTTGGAACGTTATTAATATTTAGCCTCTATAGTGAACTTCTAATAGAACAACAGAATCACCAAAGGTAAATTACATTCTGACAGATCATCACATTCACTGACCCTGGTGGTCAGATGGTTGTATTTTCATTCATACAATCCTACTACTTCAAGTACTCGTCATTTGCATTCATGCAACAATCCTATCCTCATTTCATCTCATCAAATCACATCACCATTCTCAGTTTCACGCCTGTTCCTTTAACTTAACACTATTATGTTAAGTTCACTTCATCTTAACTTTATAAGATTGATGTTCA
>VKHL01000244.1:0-27817 GCA_015146655.1 Ochromonas danica
GGGGGGGGGGGGGGGGGGGGGGGGGGGGGGGTGGGGGGGGGGGGGGGGGGGGGGGTGGGGGGGGGGGTGGGGGGGGGGGGGGTGGTGGTGGTGGTGGTGGTGCTGGTAATAATAAAGAGTATTTCGAGAGAATAGCTAAAAGGTTATCAAAATCTGGCTTCTGTATAATTCAATCTTCTCTGAATGCTTCTTATCGTAATGATATCTTTCATGTCATTCAAAACTTCTTCTCTTTACCTCTTCATGAGAAATCAAAAGTTGTCTCATTAGATCGTGCTCGTCGTGGTTATTCACCTTTATTAACTGATAATTTTGCTAGTCTAACTGGACAACATAAACCAAATGATACTGTTGAGAAGTTTCGTATTGGTCCCTTAGTAGAAGAGATGAATCAGACTGTCTTATTAGAGGAAGAATACTATGCTTCCAAGGAAGGAAGAGTTCATTACTTTCCTAACACTTGGCCATCTGCCAGAGGTAGAGATGGTGGTGAGGATGGGAACACTGAGGTTGACACCAGTGGTAGTGGTAGTGGCAGTGTCAATGGTAGTGGTAGTGGTAGTGGTAGTAGTGATGGGGATGGGGATGCACAGGAAAAGTCATTATTTCAAATTTTAGTCTCACAGCATTATCGATCAATGGAAATCCTCTCTAAGCGATTGTTACGATTCTTTGAAGTTGCCTTTCATCTACCCAAAGGATCTTTAGTCTCTCCTATGAATCAACATACAAGTATCATGGGAGTGAACGCTTATCTTCCACTTGAAGATGATCAACGTAATGGATTGAGTTATACTTCCACAGATCATGTTTTAGAACGTGTAGCAGAACATACAGATGTCTCTCTGTTTACTATGGTATGGGATTGGTGTGAAAACAGTGATATCTTAAAGTTACAAATGTTACAGGATGGTATATGGCAAGATCTTCATCTTCATCCAAATGAATATCTTGTCAATATTGGAGAATGCTTACAATATTGGAGTGAGAATCGTTTACCTCCTGCAGTACATCGAGTAGTGGAGATGATGACAGGTCGTGTACAACCTGTTAGTCGTTATTCCATTGCCTTTTTTGCCTCACCACGCTATGATACTCCATTAGTTTGGCCTGGTGATGATGAACAAGACTGCAGTGAGACCAAAACTACAACAGCGATAGACTATAGCACATGGAGGAAGCAGAAGATCAAGAAGACCTTGCAGTGCATTAAGCTTAGTCAACGAGGTAAAGGCTAATAATCAACAGAACCCTTTTCGTCTGTCTTCTTAATATTCTTCAATCACTTTCGAAGTTTCAAAAAAAGCTATGGCTACTATCCTTCACTAATCTACTATGACTATACCTAAACAATCCACTACTAGTTCACACTCACTCATCAGTCAATATCATACATTGAGAGACTTCCACTATTAGGTTGTACAGGAGTCTGCTCATTCATTGTTGCTTCATTTTCTGTTACTTGATTGGTCGGGATAACACGCTCATCTTTAATGTCCATGTTATTTATGTTTTCTATGTCTTCATTACCTTTGGCATCGACTTTGACTTCCTCAACACATTCTTCTCTTGTCCAAGCATCTTTCTCCTCGCTATCTTGATGCTTTTCATGTACAGGACTTTGTAAAGGAAAGTCATCCACTGGTTCTTCACCAAATAGGTGATCTGGAACAACAGTCCTATTATCATCTTGTGGTCCATCCATATACCCAGCGGGTGCTTCCTGCTCTCCTTCTTGTTCTCTAATTGTTTCTTCACCTCTTTCATCAGACGCTGAACTTGCTGGTGCTGCATCAGGTGGTGGTTGCTTTGGAGGCATTGTACTATCCATATAATGGAACTCATCCTCCAACGATTTAAGATGAACATATTCCTCTTGTCCAGCAATTTGTTGGACAACTTCCTTATTAAACATCTCTTGTTGCTCATATCTTGTTGTCTCACGATGAGCAAACTCTCCAGTATCTCTGCATTCCATGTGCAAGATCTCTGTTTGTGTTATCTCCTTTTCTACCAGTTCTTGCAACGCTCCTGTATCATCTACGGTAGTGTAGTGGACTGTGCGTTCTTGTCGAACAACTTCCTGCTTTCGCCAAACTTGCTGCTTTTTATCAAGAGCGTCTTGAGAAGGAAACCCACGAGACATTGGTTTTTGGATGGTTTGAGAAGAATGAACTGTTAATGCGACACTATCTGATGAGGATCGATCATCACGCAGTTTGACCATAGGAGGCAGTGTCTGGCTAGATACACGTCCTAGGTCAATCGAGATAACTTCATCAGCACTATCATCTGTATGACTACTTGAAGATGGAGGAGCAGGTGGTGCAGGATAGCTGGAATAGGATAATTTATCTTCTGCTAAGACTGTCTCAGGTTTTGCTTCATTTTGTGTATCAACAGAATTAATCCGTGGCTGACAGAAGATAACACAAACAACAAAAGATAACAATAAGAACAATATAATAATTAAAGAAATAATAATAAATGATTTCAAAAAGATCAAGCACTTACTATTTTCCCACTTTCCAGAAATTGAATAAAATCCACAAGTTTGAGAAATTGTTCATTCTAAACATGCAAAAGATGAAACATGACATGGAACAGTCAGAGTGTTGTAAGAACAAGGGAAGTGCAGGGGACAAAAGACGACCAAATTAAGGCAAGTTACCTGTTGGTCAGTAGAACTATCTGGTGGTGGTGCAGGTAATGAAACAGACGATGAAGATGATGACGATATGCCAGATGGTTGGGATATGGATGAAGGGAAGATGGTGATGAGCAAGTCATCCAACCAGAAATAGCTATCATTATTCATACCAAGACAGAGTTTTATTTGGGATGGTTTGATATACATTTGACGATCTGATCCACGAAATGCATGAGAAAGAAAGAATTGTAATAAATTTTGATCAGGTGGACGTAGATTATAGGCACGTATTAAAAGAGCTTTACGAACTCTTGCTATAGAAGATGCTCCACTTCCCATTGGATAGAGATGAAATGGAGATAGAAAGAACAAATTACAACCAACAACAAATGTTCGATTTGATTCGAAGCAGAAACCGAAAAATCGAAAAAATAAAACGACGCCGACACCGAAATCAGAGCCCATAAATCCAGATAATGTCGGAAAATAGGTTTTCATTGCGTCTCTTTTGTGGTGAAAAGAGGAACGAGAAGAGAATTGGTTGTCTATTCTACAACCAGAAAGTTGGTGAAAGTCTATTGTAGCGATATCAATGATGAGGTCTTATTTTAAACCTCATCCTTCTTTCAATACATTCCTTCGACCAATTCGTCGATCTCTTATCACAGGACGTGCCACACCAGAAGCTACAAAAGCTTTTGTTACTCGTAGCAAACTACCCTTATTTTATAAATTTGATAATTCTGGTCTATTCGCCGTACCAGTTCTTCATGGAAGTCAAGCTGATTGGACAGCATTAGATTCTGTAGATCAAGATTATGTCAATGGTCTCGCCGCACATGCCATCGAGAACAATCGTGTCAACGCTATGGTCGTCTTTGAGTATGATTCGACTGCAAGGAAAGAATACCGTCTAACTTCCCTGGAACAGATCTTCTCTGATCCTGGTTGTGATATTCGACGTGAAGAAGCGATTACAATTGCTAACTTAGGACTTGTTTGTGATGAGGAAGAGTTGAAAAGACGATTCCTTCGTGCCAAGTCAGAGACTCAATTAGAAGTAATTGACTATGTTTTAATGGAACTTAATGATAGTATATTTGATAGTAATCGGACAGGATTAATAGGTCAAAGTATACAAACATTACAAAGCCTTTGTGAAGAAGGAAGATTACAAGGATATGGAATACGTTCTTGTTTAGCACCTTTCCATCATCATAAACCTTTACGAGAAGGAAAAGATGATAGAGGAGCTCATATGATACAGAATGCTGCTCTTGAAAAAGTTGCTCAAGAATTGAAATATTTTGAAATTATGGCCTATCCAATTAATCCAACAATTGGAATCCCTTCTACATATCCACTCATGCTTCCTTCTGAAGAAGATTTGGAGGAATATAAGGGAAAGAATATAACGCTGAGTACTGATGGTATTCCTCCTCCTGAGCTCCGAACATACACTCGTATTGCCACGAATGTTCTCAATTGCTCTTTTAACAAACATATCATTGTAACCCCCGAGATTGGATTAAGCAAGGTTGGGCAAGAGCTCCAAGCTTTGAAGGCCAAAGAGTCACAAGCGAATAATCCTGACTCTGTCTTGTTCTTGTCAGGAGTTCATCCCCCTGATATGGAAGGAGCTTTGATGAAAGCTTTAGATAAGTTATGTCCTGCATTGGCAAGCAGTGAGACTCTCCAGGAAAAAGCTATTCGAGTTGCTCTCTCGGCGGAAACTGACCTGGTCATGGTGGATGCAGAGGCTTCTGCAGTCATGGGCAAGTTTCTCTTAACTGCTGACAAGCTTTTAGATTCAGATGAAACAGATGAACTCTTTGAAAGGTTTTTCATCCCACCTCCATAGACTACGTGCCAGTCTTAAGTAATAATCTTACTTGTTACATCAGACAACTATTATTCTATCCTGTATCCTGTTCTTACATCATCAAGTCCTTGCTAAACATAAGCAAAAGCGCGAATTGCACACAAAAATTGTTCATATAGATATGTCATGATATATCTAAGCGGAAGTCATTGAATTGCACCAGTTACTGGCGGCATAAACAAGCGTACCTGAGTGGAACGCAGCACGGAAAGCACTTCGAGGGAAACTTCGCGCAGGGTATATAATGATAAAGAGCAGGTCAAAACAAAAGAATACTATGCAGGCTGTCAACTAAGAGGTATTTATTACGAACAACACGAGAAGCATTCCTTTGGGTGAATGTTCTCTCGATTGAGATAAATAACGGCGACTCTCTCCATTCTAACGTTTGGATCCGCGTGCATCAAGCAAATCCTTTAAGGTGATACGATAAGCCCAGTGCTATCAACGAAAACTCGATGATCAACTAAACGCATTGAATACAAGCAAAAAGCAACAAAGAAATACCTGAAGCAGCTGCCTAATTTTAGGCGAAATGGACTTATCCTCCAATGCTTGCTCCGGTGGCAAACCGCAAGACATGCATTTGTTGATGAGATTCTTTTTCCATCTGCCTGACGGGCCCATTATGCCCAAGGCACGAGTAATCTGTCTGTAATCATCTGAGCACCGTCTGCCAAGATAGAAACGACAATACCACTGAAACCATCCATAAGGATCAATCTCACAAATCCAACCCGACTCTTCCCATTCTTTCAGGTCTCCACCACAGTGTACAGCATATGTATTAACAGAAGGATCATAGCGCTCCGATATAACGCACCTCGCGATATCAAGTCCTATCAAAACATGTCAGTTAGAAGAAGAAATGAAGATCTCACCATCATCATGAAATAAATACCTTCAAACCAATCGACAGGAAACTCTCTCCAAGCATCACGATAGGTCAAGGTAGTTACTCCCGAGGTAATAGGCCGAAAATAAGTGCCCCCAAAAGAACCAAGTTGGATGACTTCTTTCGGGGTGAGATTTGGTCTAAACACATCCAAACAATGAGATTAAAACAAATATTGGGAAGGTCAACTAAAGAATAGTTACCTAAATTCAGGGAAATCAGCAAATTGTAAAGTTCCATCGACCGCACGTGTTGGAAGTGGTTTTCTGCCACGTTGCAAAGTGGCTGTGATCAAAGCCACGGGTCGATCACCACCGGCACCGTTAGCTTTCCTTTTCGCTGATAAGGCTGTAGAAGTATTTTCTAGAGCTCTTTTCTTTGTTACTCTTTTCTGCTGAGAGTTGTTTGTTGTTCCATCTTCGACTTCGACTGATGGACCATTGTCTTCAGACGTGGTCGTTGTCATCACTCAAGAACAGATTGAATGATAGTTGGGTCAAGATCTTTCGTTCACTCGTTTTCAAAAACTTTATCTACTTCTTAACTTCTTTGAATAAAAGAGAATAAGAAAGATGATAATAAAAAGAGATTGGGAGAGAAGAAGAACAAGAATCAAGAGGTTGAACGAAGGTGGTTTGACTACTTTCTTCCGATAAAAGCACTGCGCAGAGTTGATTGGATGATTATGATGATGACAACAAGTATACCAAGAGAGCCAACAAAGCAATGGCAGGGCCAGCTAATGAGAGACGAGAGCTGATGACGAGGTTATCGTCACTCAGTTGAGCTGCTCCTCAGTGGGGCATGGGAAGTGAATCGCCCTACGCACTTTGGCTGTGCTGTGTGATGGGAATGGTGACGTGTCGTCTTCAACCACTCCCCCACACTCACTCTCCCCAACTCTACCTCTCCCATGTCAAGTTTACCTTGCACTTGCTGCCTGCTGACACAGCACGGCAACATCAATTTGACCCGACGGATCTTTTCGCCACCACTGAGGAAGTGAACTTGCACTTGCCCATGCAACAAGAATGGAAAGAAAGGGAAGATTGATTGAAGATGAAGGAGAAAGTGATCTTATGGCGTATTTATTATTGTTGTCAGATATTATTATTATGCTTACTTATTTGTGATTGGATTGTGATATCTTCTTCGATACATTGGCAAGGTGTGAGGATAAAACGTGGCCTTTTTATCCTTTTATCAAGGTCGAGATCTTGGCTAAGTATGGACGATGAAAGATATCGAGAAGGAATTAAATCTGATCTCACTGTCAGAGAAGATGAATACTTTTCATCTCGTTTTAAAAAGCTGAGTTCAAGCGGGCATAATCTCTCACCCCCAGAATATTTGGAAGATATTCAATGCTTAGAATTCTATCAAACAACTTTAAAGTCCTTTCAGCAAATGGTGCCATTTCTAGGTGCTGGAAGACGAGGCCTTTACATCTGTAATCATGGTGGATTACCGGTATTTGCTTCGGGGTGTCGTATTGATGCGGAATGCAATTCTTCTCGCTTGGTATTTAATGAGCCATGCGATCCAGAGCATATTACCAATGCTGAAACCAATTCCATTCGATGCGCACGTAGTGGAGAGACCTTAGGATACTTCATTGATGGAAAATTCCTGGTTGATCCGACAAAGCTCTGTTTCCTTCCAATAGATGTGCCTTGGCCCACAATGAGTCAGCCGGAAAACGTGTGGGGAAGTGAAGGACAGTACCGAGCATGGAACTTGCACGAGCGATCATCGAGACCACTAACCTATTAATAGCGCCGTGTTGCATATTTTTCATTTTATTATTATGATTATCGGATTTGAGGAAAAGAACTTTATGACACATTCAGCAGTATATTACAAGGTTTCCTACCAGCAACCTTTGTGAAAGACTAATTCGATTGCTGTTCGCATGTCCTGGCCTTTACCCGTCGTCTCTCTCAAATTTGTCTGCATCTTATCTACTGGCTACTCTTACCTTCTCTCCGTTTGTTCAAATTCACTGTCCTGGTAATCCAAAACAGAGTCCATAGTGTTGACAAATTCTTTGTTTTTCTTTATTTCAACTTGTTGTCACCTTTGTAAGTAAACCCTTCGAAAACAGCCTTCTCCTGCATAGTCTCCGACATATGGGAGACAACCATTGAATCTGCAGCCGGTTCACTAGTAAATTCCTTGTCAAAGTTGCGCACATCAGTCTGCGAAGTAGCCTGTGGAGGCTTGAATTCAGCCTCATATCCCTTAGACATCACGCGATTGAAATCATAGACGGAAAGGAAGCGAGAACGCTTCAGCTCCTGCGCGCCATTGGATCCAGTGCGACCACTCACTTTGCGCTCCAGAAGTCCCCGCAAGAGCTCTTTTGCCTCTTCAGAAACCTGGCGTCTGCATGACAGCACAAGGAGAACATATTCAAACACAATAGGAATACTAAAGGACAACAAACTCTTACCCTTCCGACTTAGGAAAGCGCAGCGGTTCGTGCAAGATCTTGTGATACATACGCTGAACATTGGAATCGTAGAAAGGTGGAAGACCTGTGAGCATCTCATACAACAAAGTACCTAGGGCCCACCAATCAACTGCTTTGCCATGACCTTTGTTTTCAAGGATTTCCGGGGCTAAATATTCAGGAGTTCCACAGAAAGTCTTGGTACCACCGTCAGCACCAGAACCTGTAATACCTCCTTTCGCGAGACCAAAGTCCGTCAAGCGAAGATGACCAGCTTCATCAAGAAGAATATTCTCAGGCTTGAGGTCACGATAGACGATATCAGCAGAGTGCAATGCATCAATTGCTAGAGTAATCTCAGCAGCATACAAACGAGCACGATTCTCCGAAAACTTTCTATCCTTCTTTAACCAAAAGAAAAGTTCACCACCAGCCATATAGTCCAATACCATGTACAACTTATCCGCGGTTTGAAAAGCAAATACCAAATGTACAAGGAAAGGACAATGAATATTCTGAAGAATATAACGTTCTGTGCTAGTGTGAGCAAGCTGATTTCTCTTCACTAAAGCAGCTTTACGAAGGGTCTTCATTGCATATAATGTACCAGAATTATCATCCTTCTTCTTAACAAGCATGACTTTACCAAAACTTCCTTTTCCCAAGACCTGTTCAACGCCAAACAAACAGAACATCAACATAAGAGTCAATTCTACTAATAAAAATTTTGAAACTTACTTTTAATAGGTCAAAGTCATTAATAGTTAATTTGTTGTTAAAATGAGAGTAATCACCAACGGAGGTGGATGCATTGATAGTTGCTGCTGCAGGTGGAGCAGGTGGCGTAACAACATGTTCTGATGGTCCTTCTTCTCGCTCTAGAAAACATTCAAGATGTTAAGACATGCTACCACCTGTGTACCAAACGAAGAAAATAAAGTTTTCTAAACTTACCATGAGTTTTAATAGGATTGGGTGATGATCTGACTGATGGTGGACGTGGTGCAGGTGGAGCAGGACTATTTATTTTACCTGAATCATTTTTAGATGTTTCTCTTCCTTGTTTATTTCCCATGGCAAATTAACAGAAGAGAAGAGAAAAAGAGATGAAAATATCGCTGAGAAAAGAAAGAGAGGCTTCAGATGACTCCGAAGTCTTCCACCCAACACAATCTTTCACAGACTGAAGAAGGGAAGGGGAAGCTCAGCTGGGCGGGCTGGGCAGATGCCATGCAGTCACTACAAGAAGGTCACAGCAGCAGTCCGGTTCAGTTCAGGTGGGTTTGGATTCCATAAGGTGGATTCCATGGATTTCTTCGCATTCTCGTGTTGTTGTTGTTCTTGTCGTTGTTGTCATAGAGAAAAGAAATGAGAAATGAGAGGAAATCGACAAATTAATCCTGCTTTCTTTTCCAAACAAGCTGATTTAACAGCTTTTAATAATTTACAACAAAGTAAAAATAGTCTAAAACAAAAGTATAAATCAGCACGTCAACAAGGAAGTCTTAATTTATCATCTTGTCAACCTGCTTTGACAGAGATTCCAAAAGAAGTCCTTGCTTTAGATGCTTTCTTAGAAGAAGATGAAAAGTTTTGGGAAGTAGAACCACTACGTATTGTTGATTTTTCTTTTAATCAAATTCATACTATACCTGATGAAATTCAAAATCTAACAGATTGTCATACCATTAAATTACGAAATAATGTATTAAATACAATTAATGATCAACTTTTCCATGGTTGTCAAAATCTACGTATTTTAGATTGTGGATGTAATGAAATCCAATCTATATCAGAGAGCATTCAATATGGTAGTGAGTTAAAAGAAGTCTATCTCAATGACAATCGTTTATCTACACTACCGAATACACTTTTCACGCTAACGGGTTTACAAAAATTAGAATTACAAGATAATCAATTAATATCGTTTGAACCTATTAGAAATGGTTCGATAAGATTCCATTTCCCTCATTTGATTGCTTTAAATCTATCAAATAATCAACTCACAGCTTTACCTTTGGATTGGTCATCCTTGACTATGTTAGAGTCTTTGCAATGTCAACATAACCTATTAGAAAAAACACCTTCTTTTCAAGGTTTAATCAGATTGAAAGTAATTGATCTTTCTCAAAACCGACTCACAACTTTTCCCAATTTGCCTTCCCCTAAAACAGTGTTATCCCAATGTGTATTAGCTTATAATCAGATTCGAGATATTCCAGTGGAGTTTTGCACTTCTCAATCTCATCTGACTGAACTATTGATTCATAATAATCGTCTCTCTATGTTACCAGTTGAAATGGAATGTTTATCTTCTTTGAAGATCTTGGATGTTTCAAACAATAGTCTGACAGATCTTCCTCCAGCATTGGGGTATATTAGTAGTTTACAGGTATTGCGCACAGAGGGGAATGCGATTCGTACTATTCGACAAACTTTGTTAATGGAACCAGCTCAAAAGATCAAAGCCTATTTGAGAACACGTGGTAAATCTCTATTGAATCCAGATGCTGAAAGCGTGGATCCTGTTGCAGCGCCAGCTGGTCCCTCTGCTCTTAACAAAGGGAAAGGAGTAGGAATGAGTGGAGGAAGTGATGCACTTGAGAATGTGCTGTATCGTATTCGTAACCTTTCCGCTGGGCTAATAGATCTCTCAAGATGTCAACTTGATTCTCTTGATCGTGAGGATATCATTAATAACATACAACTTATGCTGTCAAATGGAAATGGCTTGCATTCATTAGATCTACAAGATAATTCATTCACTCAATTGCCTGTTAATTTTCTCAATTGTTTCATGATTCGACGATGTAATCTCACCAATAACCAACTGTCCGTAGGTATTGGGATCACCGCCTTTCCTGAGCCCTTGAGTTACCTTCATGCTCTTGATGTGAGCGAAAATCAGCTTACTAGTGATCATTTGGAAGTCGTCCTTTCCTATTGTGATCAACTGACGGAGCTAGTCGCTGCTCATAATCCATTAACCAAACTGCCAAGGAAACTAACACAATGTGCACAGTTACAAAAAGTGTGCTTTGCCTATTGCAAGCTGAAGGATATTTCCTCCTTGGATTTTAATCAACTGAGTGAACTGGAGGTGGTTGACTTATCCAATAACCAAATCACCATTTTTTCCGATGAAAGTAATTTTATTCAATATGCTAACAAGCTTTCGGTTTTGAATTTGGAGAATAACGATATTCGTGATATTCCTGTAGCTTTGGGAAAGTTAGGACGATTACAAACACTTTTATTGGCTGGAAATCCTCAAAAGATGGTTCGTAGTTATGTCATCCAGAAAGGTAGTGCTGCTGTTATTCAGAATCTGCGAGAAAGAGCAACCAACTATCCCACTGCTGAAGTGAGTAAAGTATCAGTGAGTAATAATGAAGGAAGTGGCAGGATGACTGAGTTTCAGGCTGTTAAAGCTCAAGCTATGGTTGATAATGCTAGTGCATCATTTGCGAGAGAGTCGGCGGGATATCGTGGAGAGAGCATTTCTGTTCCTCATAATAGAAGACAAGATCTCTCAAGTGGTACTAGAACTAGTATTCCGCGCATCCAATCATCTAATAGTAGTCAGCGTCCTGTCCCTCTGGGTGAAAGCTTGGCCAGGCGAAGAGATGGAACTGCCATGGCTGGTATATTAGCGCACAGTAACTCCCAATCACACTTACAAACTGAAAGCAATGTTCAAGCCTCGACAAGTCCTCGTGCTGCCGCGTCAGACTCAGTGACCCGTTACAAACGAACGGAAGCTCTTAGTCGTGTTAATATGAAAAGAATGACTGGAGGATTGTAAGGAAATTGGCAGAGGGTTTCGATATTAGATAATTGATTACTAGAGTCTAGTAAAACCTTTGCAACTAACTAGACATCATCAAACAATACACGGTAGGACTTCTTCACTCAACTTCTTCTATTATACCATTTAAACACTATCTCTAACCCTAAGTGCCATTCATATGGTTCAACCCTTTCCAGCATAATAGAATGAGAGCCGATGCAATAATTCCCCTTTCTCCTCTTAACTTAACGAGTTCTATTGGTTGAAATGATGGAATCCACTTCCCATTCCATGGATTACTCCCCACAACATGAACAGAAATTAAAACAATTCCAACTTCCTGTTAGACTTCTTCTACTAAACAATCCATCCTTTCTAACAATGTCTATATTGAATTTATTTTATGATGCTATAGAAAAGCAAGATCTTCAATTAGTTAATCATTATCTTGAAGATCTTTCTAAATATTATCATCCAAACAATCCCGAAGAAGAACAAAGAAGAATCTATCAAGAAGCATTTCTACTAACTCTTGCTTATCGAGAATCCTTCCCTCTATTAGAAATATTCCTACACCACCATCATCATCATCATCACCATCACCATCATTCTTCTTCTTCTCAAAAACTAATTGATAATTCATTTCTTCAATTAGCACAAGATGGACAATGTCCACGTACCATTGCATTATTACAACCTTATCTTAGTCAAGAGATTTTCCTTTATGCTAAAAGATTATTTGCTACTACTAGAATCAGAAGAATGAATCAGAATGATTTCTATATGGTAGATATTATAGAAGAAGAAGCATTTAAACAAATGAAACAAACTTTTCAACATCGTTTTGGTCGTCTATCAACATCATCATCATCATTATCATCATCATCATTAGCACAACAACACAAACATAAACAACAAACATTACTATTAACACGACGACTTATGGATCAAGCTTTTATCAATGATCTATTCTATGAAAAAGTACAATCTAATCATCGTTTTATTATACAATGTTTACTCTATCCTAATTATGGATTAATAGAAGGATTAACATCATGGCCTAGACCAGATCAAACTGCTATTACACGAGGTGTTGCTTTTGCTCTATGTAAACATCGTTTTAACTTAGTTAACTTTCTCTTATCCTCACATGAAGGACCTGTTGAAGTGGATGGTGGTTTTCGTCTTTCTCAAGTGGCATTAGATGAACTCTTTCGTATAGCAACAAGAGAAGAAGATGACATACAAATGACATGGTTATTACAACAATATTCATTCTCAATCTCCAAAGAAGTAATTGATGATCTGTATGTCTTCTATCATAACCATCCACGTTATGAAGGAGATAGAGGAAGGGGTAGTCCCAGGTTTATTGAGATTTTATATGAGGGAGCTACAGAAGAATGTCGAGAAGCTGTTAAGAGGAGAGATGAACGTCGTCAAAGAGCTAATGCTGCTTTAAGACTATTACATGGGAATTATGATACTGATATTCATGCATTTTCAAGGACAACTGTTGGACAAGGTCAATCAACACAAATGCCCATAGCGAGGGGAAGAATGCAAGAAGAAGTAGAAGAAGAAGTAGAAGAAGCAGTTGTGGAAGAGGAAGAAGATGAAGCTATGGAAATGGAACGACCTGTTAGTAGAATGCCAACTAATCGACCATCTCTCAACTCTGCAATTCGACACTATTTACAACAAGAGGTTTTACAAGCAATAGATGTTAATCAAGCGATAGAGATTATTTCTCAACGTCTTCATGTTCTCTTTCCACAAGAAGAAAATCGTCTTCGCGCTGAAAGACTCTTATCAGATGGACTCTCTATGGAAGCATTACAAGATCTTGCATTAGCTGTAACATTCTTACTTGCTCGTCATCCTGATAAGATTGATCTTTGGATACAAGGATTTCTTGTCGAAGCAGTACAGGTGAATAGTTGTAATCCTGGTGTAGTGGAAAGGATCGTTACAGGACTTAGAGGATTGGGCGATTCAAGATTAGATGCTATCTTTCAGGTACAGCACAATTGAACATAACGTTATTATTGTTGTTAATGTCTAAATGTGGTTGATTTGTGTCATTTATATATGGTGTGGTTCAGCAAGTAGAAGGGCCTGCATTGGCAAGATTCTTTCTTTCACATGCTTTGAATTTCATGTATTCTTCACCAAATGCAAGTGACTATGAAATGAAGAATGAACGTGCTCGTCGACTTGCTGAAGAGCTATTCCGACGAGGTTTACATAGTGAGAGCTCTATGGAAGAGGTCCGATCAGCTGTGATTGTCTATGCTACAGAGCAACTGGCAGCTTATTTGGGTGGACAAACTGAGTCCTTCCGTATCACAATCGAAAGTGTGGCTGAGGTTGTAGTCGATACCTTCGATGAATACGTTAAGCCTCATCTTATGGCTTTGGAAGCTCTACCACAAGAAGTGAACAACCTTCACTAGACTAGCTCTTCAACATCACCATCAGATTTGTTTCATTATGATCTATTAATGATCATATAGTCATTCTGTACTCTTCATACATGTTGACAACGATAAAGTCATTCCTTGTCAACACTCTCTTATCATTTCCTGATATACAAAATTGTGGGTTCGATATGTTACAAACAGCAGTAGTAATATAAGCTTCTACCTTGAAAGCTGAACAAATCTACTCTATAGAGCAACATCAAGCTCTTCCTTCCTCTCAACACAAAAACATTAATCTGGACATTATACATTGGTTGTCTAGCCAGGCACATAGTTGATAGAGGCTCGACTCTGATCTGTACTTTCGTCAGGTACTCCAGAAGTTCGTGAAGCATGAGGTAGAACCAAGGCAGGTGGGAAGGAGACCTTCTCACTGTCAGATTCTCCACATGAAGCAGTGGTCGGAGATACAGACGCTTCTGTCCGTGAATGGCGTTGTTTACGGACATCCTCTACTCCACTAATCATTGGGTTTTGAACCTCTCGTCCTTCTCTTTTAGCAATAAGAGCATTTTGTAAACTCTTAGCTGCTTCATCTTCATTCACAAGACGATCAAAAGACTTTCGATGGAAGACTGCTTGCATTAATCCTCCATGTGACATTTGTTGTGGACGAAGTTGTTTATAATTGAAAGATGGTTCAGAAAGATATGGTACATTATTCCATAAACAAGCTAAACAACCTTCTGCACAGAATAAACAAGGACAACAAAGCCAGCATGAGATCACCCAGGTTGTATATTTGGATGGTTTTTCGTTATCTGCTTTAGTAAGAAACTCTTCACCAAAACCTTTATATTCAGGTGGAACTCTCATAACTCGTTGAAGAACATCTTGTGGTAAGATTAAAGTTGGTAAAGATTGTAAATCAAGTGGTAAGAGACGATGTAAGAAATTCCTTGAAGGAATGACAACATCTTGTTCATAATCGAAATAGTTATGACCTTTTACTAGACTACCTGTAGAATGTTGTATGAATAAATCAGATGGGAGACCTCTTTTAAGTCGTTGTTCATGAAGAAGTAGAGAGTGTTGACAAGGAATGACTTTATCATTGTCAGCATGTATGAAGAGTACAGGACATTGAATGACTGTAGGATCATTCATATCTCCTACAAGATAACGCCAATTTGGCCAACGATCAAACATACAAGTTGAAATAGATCCTAATAGATCAAAAGCAGCATCTCGTATGGAAGCATAAGGTGAGTGTAAGATAACTGCTAAAGGAGGTTTTCCTTCAGCTTGTAGATGAGAAGCAAGATAACATACTGGACCTGTACCAATAGATCGACCAATTAATACAATACGATCAGAAGGTATTTTCAATTCTTGATGAACAAAGTTATAGACAGAAATAGCAATTTGATTAACAGTGACTTCACTAGCATAACCATTACTTAGACCAAATCCTGGATATTCGACTAATAAGTAATGAGCATGTAAAGCAGATGATTCTCTAGCAGCACATATTGATACTTGTCCAATATCACAAGCATTCCCATGAAAATGAATACAAAACATTTTCGCACGATTTTGATGATTTATGGCTAAGATAGCAGGGAATTTAGTAGGAGAAGAGAAACAAGAAACAACATTAGAATATAAGTCAGGTTGATTATTAATATAGACTATTTTCAAATAGGAATGACCACCATAGGAATTAGATCCATAGGATGCATGAGCTAAGGCACCAGGGAAGACAATCGTATTAATACATTGATTATGAGATTTTAGACAATCCATTCCCTCTACTCTACTCTTCTCTAAAGTCTATTCAAGTAAAAAATAATAATAATAATAATAATAATATTCAGAAGTAGCAGGTAAGTCAGAGAAGAGGAAGAAGAAGAAGAGAGGATGAGATTGGTGTGATCCCATGGGAACGACATATGAATTATTGTGGACTCACGCAATCCCTGCTCGTAGTTTCGTGTGTTAGAGTTTTGGTATGTTAGTGTTTTAGTATGTTGGAATATTGGAATTATGGAAGTTTGGGATATTGGAGTTTTTGAAATGTTGGAGGTGAGGGTGTGTGTGAGCGTGTGAGTGGAATTGAACGCAAAGATCCTCTGCTTGTCTCCGCTGCGTCTGTGCTTGAGCCTCAAGACCATCTCATCTCAATTAACAGTGACAGTGGAAATAGACACACTCACTTTATCTTTAGATCCCAATAAATAGTCTAAGAAAGAATCATGCTGGCTGCTATTCTCCTTGTCTCTCTTCTCAGCTCAGTTGCTGCTTTCTCTTCCATGGCTTCAACTCGTGGTAATGCTGTTTCTCGTCTTTCCATGAACACTGAGTTCTCCAAGTCCATTCCATTCCTCAAGAAGCCAAAGAATCTTGATGGTCTTGTTGTTAGTAATATTCTTTCTCCATGGTCTAACACAGTTCCAAATCTGATCTGCCTGGGTTGTTGCAAAAACTCTTTTTGTTTCATGCATACTGTTCTGTAGGGAAACAATGAGTTTGATCCTTTTGGCTTTGCTGAGAATTTTGATCCTCTCTGGATGGTGGAATCTGAGTTAAAGCATGGCCGTATTGCTATGTTGGCTGTTGTAGGCTGGCTTGTCCAGGTAAGTAGTAGTTGCCTCTTATTAGAGATGACAGGGCATGTGGACTGACAATTGTGCGGTTATTGTGATATAGTCTAAGGGCTACCATCTGCCTTCTCCTGATGGATTGTATGATGTTGCCAACCCTATCGATGCCTTCTTCCATGTTGGCGTCAGCCCCATGTTCCAAATCTTTGCATTCATTGGTGCTTTGGAGTCAATCAACCACAACGGCAAGCTCTCCATGTCTGACTATCGTGAAGGTCTGACTCGCGAGCCTGGATCCTTCTCTCTCCCTATCTACGGTGCCAGCCTTCTCAACGGAAAGTCTCCTGCTCAGGTTGCTGACTTGAAGTTGAAGGAAGTGAAGAATGGTCGCTTGGCCATGATTGCTATTGGTGGTCTTGTTCATCATCAGATCATCGAAGGCAGCGATGTCTTGGGTGCTTTCCCCAACGAGGCCATCTGGAGCTTATATTAAATGCTCTCCCGCACTGCTGTTAACAGACCATTCTTCACTGAAGTACGGAACAGATACGGTCTGACCACCTTCCTCCCTTTCTAATGACTGTCTCTTTCTGCTTTCGGGAGATAGCTCTCCATCTCGTAAATAGCTCAAACCTTAACATAAAGTCCGCAGAACAATTCCTTGTTCATTATAAAGTTATTATTGAGTGTGGATGATCTACTGTAACCATGTTTTTTTGTTTATTCATGTGAGTGAGACTGAGAGTGAATGGTAGACACATCAAATCCTTGCAATGTCACACCAAAGAGCTTGACAGAGAAAAGTGATGATATCTCAGCTCCATGGTTGTCCTCCACGAAGATCGTAACTATCAATACAAGGTTAGGAATAAGATAAGTGACAGATGGAGACAAGGGTAGATATTGATTGCTTACTAGAGTCAGTGCGTTGCCATTTGGGGATATTGAGGTTAAAACTGACTTGTCCACCAGTGGCGGAAGAGGCAGGAGTGAGAGTGACTACTTGGGTTGGCTGTGTATCTGATAGAGACATTCAGACAGACATGTCATCAAAAGGTAAGCAAAGCTACAGAAAGTTGTCATGACTGAGAAGAGCTTTATATGGGGAAGTTAACTAGATCCTCTCTCCTAAACAACTCTAACACAGACTGACATAACTCTAACATAACCAACACTCACCTGAAGCTCCTGGAAAATCCAAGTTATTCTTATTAACAAAAAGTTTGACTGTATTTGGACAAGTTTCATCACATGGTACACCAAATTGAATTCTTCTTAAAGAAACAGTCTGATTGAAAGCAAGATGAAGTAGAAGTTGTTCATCCGCATCAGACTTCAAGGTGAGTGTGTGGTCCCCAGCGAAGAGATGGTTGAACTGCTGGGGACTACTCTCATTGAGACAATAGCAGGAAGTCTTAGATAGTAAGGCAGTTAAATCAGTCTCTGTACTCATCTTCCAAAGGTTATTAATTTCTTTTCTCTCTTGTCTTGTTTACTTCTTCTCATGAAGTGACTTGACTAGTTAGAGCTTTTCTCAACAAATCGAATTGCTTTTTAGGAATCTAGAGAATATAGGAATTTGTAGATTTGACTATTTGGAGCTTTGGACTCTCGCCTCTGTTGTGAAAGGGAGAAGAGCAGGATTTTCACAACCTTTCACAATCTTTCACAATCTTTCACAATCTTTCACAGCCAGTGTGTGAGTTGATCATGACTGACAAGCCTGAGAGTTGGAGTGCTTATAGCTCAAACTATGTCAAGTCTGAGAAGGAGAATCAGATGGGACATTATTCTCAAGTAGCAGCACGACTTCTCTTTCAAGACTTTGACAGTAGTAGTCATAGTCATCAACCTTCAAATTTCACTTTCCTAGATGTAGCAGCAGGTCCTGCTATCATGACTATGAGACTTATTGATCTCTTCCAAGAGAAAGCATGGTCTATGAAAGAAAGTGGAAGTGGTCAACTTCTTGTAACTGACTTTGCTATCAATATGGTAGAAGCTGCAAGACATCGTCTTGCTTCTCCTATTATCATAGAGAAACTTCATCAAATCAATGTTACTTGTGAAGTTAAAGAGTTAAATGCTTGTGATCCGTCAGGTATACCAACTTCATCAATTAGTCATTTAGGATGCATGTTTGGTATCATGTTCTTTCCACAAAGACAAGTAGCTTTAAGAAAGTTAAGAGAGTTGTTATCCCCTAGTGGACGTGCAGTCTTTGGTACTTGGCATTATCATGACTATATCCACATTTTGACAGATTTTGCCCACTTTGTCCATGTCCCCGCAGAAGAAATTCAAGTGTCTGCAGAAAGTAATCCGTTAAGAATCTGCTCTTCTGTAGAAGTATTTCGTAAAGAATTGGAAGAAGCTGGATATGAGAATATTGAGATTGTTCAAGAAGATCATTCCTTTGTCTTTACCAATTGTGATGACACTTACTTCACTTTCACATGTAGCCCTGCTTTGTTAAGCCTGTTTCCTTTCCTTCGAGGGGATAGAGAAAAACTCTTGCCTGCATGGTATGATTTCCTGTGCTCTAAAGAAGGTGAGAAATGGGTAGTAAATGATGGACAAGGCGTTCAGATGCGCTTTGTTGCTAATCTTGCTCTAGTTCACAAATGAAAGTTGTGATAGCATGAGAAAGATCTAAAGGTAGATAAGTATTATCCAGATCAATTATTAGATTAGATAAGATTAAATATTAACTAGGTAACAATAACAAATCCAGATGTGGAATGTACAAAGGATGTGCTCAGACCTAAATCTGGAAATTTGGGTCTTGTCTGGCGGTTTTCTGCGTTTTGTTTGGGATGAGAACAGGCAAAAGTAACAAGACAATGATGATGAACGAAGTTTCATTTGCTGAGAGCATTGACAGATTGAAGGTGAAGATATATTACCATGTTCTTCTTGTGACAATTGCTTTTATTTTAAATGCTGCTTGTGCTTTATTAAATTGATACTAATACTATGTTATCACTAGGAATCCTTTCTATGGGCAGCAGCTCAAGGAGGGAACACACAAGATTGCCAGCAACTTATTGAAATAGGCGCTGATGTCAACTGGAAGCACACTAATGGAGACACTCCCTTGCTGGCAGCCTGTCGGCGTGGTCACAGCGAGACTGTGGGACTGCTGCTGGCTTATGGTGCGGACAGTAACCTTGTTGGCACAGACTCTCTATCACCTCTGCATATTGCTGCTACCCGTGGTGATGTTGAGACGTTGGATAAGTTATTAGAATCTAATGCTGTTACTACCACCAAGACAAAAGAAGGGTTGACTGCCTTGGATATCGCGAAGGCCAAAGGTCATGAAAATATTTATGCTCGCCTCATGCGCTCTCGCAGACCTTTGCCTGCAAACAATCAATCTCGAGCACTCAATAGTCGAGGAATCATTGCTGACCCAATTCCTGGCATAAGTGGTCGAGAGAATTTACCATCAATCAGTAATATTCAATCTGGTCTCACCAATCACGCAAGCAGAAATAACCTTGTAGAGTCTGCTGCTGACACAATACAACAAGTTCCTCCTCGACCTGTTGGAGAGAATGTCAATGTGAACGCCTCATCGTCTCGTAAAAAGGCTGATCGTCGCTCACAGTTAGAGGAAGATCTCTCTCGGATGATGTCCTCTACTTCCATCAGTGGGAAGAATACCACCCAGTCAGAATCTAGTGGTCGTGGTTACTCTATTATGGGAGATTCATCATCAATTGGCACCAGCTCGGAAGAAACGGTGGCGTTAAGGAAATTGTTGGAGACTGAGATCAGCAAGCGCAAAGCATTTGAAGCAAAGGTGAGTTAGGCTTCTTTATTCTTATTCGATGTGTCATCATGAACTAATTGTTTTGGAGGTAGTTGGAGATTTTCGCCAGTCAAAACAAGCAATTGCTAGAGGAGCTTACATCCCTCAATATTCGGATGCAAACCTCCGAGGAATGTAGCCTTAGCATCAAGAGAGATTTGGATCGAATGAAAGCTGTTGAGTCAATTGTTCAAGAGTTTGACATCTACCAATGCGAAGCCTTAGAAGTTGAGCTCAAAGATGCTCTGGTTAAAGTAGAAAAGCGAAAGGTGAGAATTTTCTTGGTGGGTTAAAATACGCCTGTGTTAACATCGGTGTTTGTTCATTTAGGCATTCCTCATAAGGAATCAGATAGACTCACAAAAGGAGCAACGCTTGTGCGTTATTTGCCAAGAGAAAGAAAAGAGTGTAGTTTTGTTACCATGCCGGCATTTATGTTTATGTGATGCGTGTTCATTGCATGGCGGTTTGAATATGTGTCCTTTGTGTAGAGAGCCTATTGTTCATAAGATTAGCGTGTTTTCGTAGCCCTTTGATTCGTAGCAAGCATATGTGTACTCTATGCTGGTTGATGAGAATTAACGTTTAGTAGCTCAGAGACTATCCTTTCATGACCTTCAATGGTTGCAAGATTTAGCGCGGTGAGTCCGCTCTATGTTGAAACTCACTCTTATTGTCATTGAGCTCACTATATGTCATCATAATCACGTTACCTGATTGCGAAGCTGCCATAGGACTGTACGTTTATGCTCAATATCGTGAAGTCGAAACGCCCTCAATATTTCTTCATTGCCTTCTTGGCAAGCATACATAAACCCAGTCATTCCTTCCTACAAAGACTCTAGTCATTTAATGAAACAACGGAAGCGGGGCATGAAGTATAGAGTACATGATTTTGGTGGTTGATATTCAAATCTTCCACCCTCAACAAGGCTTCAACAATATCTATTTGACCAAGGCGGGTTGCCAAGATTAACGAATCATTGCCATCCTAACAATAACGTTGAGGAAACTGGAGAGCGCATTTGCAAAAGGTCGTGCATGCTTGCCTGATCCGTAAGGTTTACCAGTATTGAAGGATGTGAGAGCAATAAATAAACAACGTCCAAGGCCGACGTATGAATCGCGAGCATCAACAGGCTGGATCCTTCCTGTGCGTACTATAACAGTTATGTTAAGTACAAGTTGTAGTGATTGAGATATTCTCACATAATCTTGCGCATTGATATTCACACCAGGCCACAAACACAGCTTACGCACCAACTCATACCGCTCGCTCAAAAGTGCAATCATGAGAGCGTTCTGCTCCAACTAAATATGAAATATACGATAGTGAGGGGAAGGTCGGAGAAGCCACGTACGAATATTTACATGATCTTTGCAGTCTTCATCCACTCCAGCTAACATCAACAGAAATGCTGTAATTTCATCCCTTCCACCATATAGGCAAGAGGCTAGATAGGGATAGTACCCGTTCTATAGCAACAGAAAATGGATGTACAGTAACTAGATTTGGTTGACATTTATTGCCCATTACCTCGCTTAACATGAGGAGACTAGCTCCTTCTTGAATCAACAGTCTAACCATTGGCAAATTGCCATTTTCGCAAGCATAAATAAGAGGTGTTCCAGCAAACTATAATTAGAGGCATAGTTAGAATACTGTATGACATCTAGCAAACTATTGATGGAGCTTACTTCGACTAGGTCATCATAGTCGATCTGTTCGGCTGCTGCTGTTTGAGGTTGAGTGAGATCAAAGAGATAGGATCTCATATTGTTGATATCACCCTCCTTAGCCAAGATGAATAGTTCAGCAGTTGCAGGATTCATATTCACGAGGTTATTACTACCAGAAGATGAAGACTCCTCATCAAAGAAGGCTATTCCTTGTGTATGGCCTTCATCATTTGGCAGAATACCCTCCTCGATAGCTTGATGGATAATGTGAATCATTTGTGATACGGTATGTGTATGAGAGAGTGAGTAGTGAGGGGGAAAGAGGATATGCCATTTCACTTTTCACTAAAGTCAGGAGACTAAGAATAATGTGTGGGTAACAAACACGTTTATGCGCAACAAACTGTTGTTTGTAATTGTTTTAGATTTCTCATAGGTAACAATTACACTACTCCTCAGCATAACAGAGAAGTTTATTTGTGCCTCCAATATGGTGTTTTCAATGAAAGTTGGACAAATTGACCACCATCCAAAGACTTACAGACCATATTTCCATGCTCCCCTTCTACACATGATGCTCCTCCTAGTAACCCTGCTGGTAGAACCAAGCTATCACATTGAAGACCAATTCTAACACCACAACAAAAAGAGCATATAATAACTAAAACGCTATCTTTCTTAAATAGTCAATTTAGAAGGGTAAAGTTCACTCACCTGGCAGGCTCAGGTCCTAAGAGATGCTTCTTGTCTGCTAGTAGTGTATTACGTGATGATACATGATCTGAAATAACTAACCCACTAATTGGACTATATCTTCTATCTCCTATTACAGGATTATTTAGAGCAGATAATTGCATTCGTATCTGATGAGTTCGTCCAGTTAACAGATTGATTCGACTCTCACACAGTCTATTCTCATCATCACAACCACTACCACCTGACGCTGCTGCTACTTGTGAAGGATCAACAGAGGAGGGATGTGCTCCTAGGATAGCATCTTTTGCTATCCTACTCTCATCTAGTGACATAGTCTGACTATCTAAGATCTCAAGATCAGCTCTAACCCAATCACTCTCATTGAGATAAGATGGTCTAGGCCACGTAGAAAGAAAAGTTGGTTTAGCATTACGATGACCATCACTTCGTTTAGGATAACCATGAGTCATTCTTCCTAATGATAACATATCTTTTGTTAACACTTTATACACTTTTTGAATAGTTCCATGTTGTATCGCTTGATTATAAGCAGCAGCTGCTTGACTAGTATATGCTAACACTAACAAGCCTGCTGTACAAGCATCTAATCGTGTTGTAATATACAATGGATGTGACAAGTTAAGGTAATGTTGTACTTGATAAAGTACATTTTCGATTGCATTATCAACTGTACTAATACATGGTAAACCAGCAGGTTTATTCACTATGATAAAATCACTTCCAATTGGTGGTGATGATGTTGTCCAAATACGATCTTTCCATTCTATTTGTTGACATGATCGATAACGACGAGGATTAACATGAACACGTAAATAAGCTTGACTATCAATACGTCGATCATAAGTGAGTCGTTTAACAGCTTTGACCACAGGTTGTTGTTCTTCATCTTGGTGCTGTTGGTTTTGTTTTTGTGTTTTTGGAGTAGTGGGTAGGGAAAACTGTGAAGTATAATAGACTGCTCCAAAGCTAATTAGCTCAGATATTAACTTTTTAGGGAGGTTAGTCTCTGCTTGAATGATATCAGAAGCTTTTTCACCACCACCATGTTGGCAGAGGATGTGATGAATGAGTGGTGGGAGAGTACAGCCTGCTGCTTCTTCATCATCTTGCAAACTAGTGATATGAGGATGACTAGGATCTGGACAATATGTTTGACAAGATGAGAAAGGTCGAATACGACCAGGTCTTTGCAACCCTGCCTTGAAGAAGAGCAATGTGATTGCACACAGCAACATGACCTGAAAAGGAAAATGTTCTCCCAATCCACCAAATTCCAGAATAAATTCCATGGAATACATATCGCACACAGGCTACTGCTGTACTCGAGATCCGCATACTCATACAGATATTGATAATACTTGTCAATCAACAACGAAGTGAATCTTATTGTCCAGTTAAAAACAACATTTCTTTCCTCCACTATCAATATACTAAAGTAGTAATTGTTTATTTACAGAGGTGACAAAATCAGTCTGCTTATCAAATGAAGTGAGTAAGAAGTCAGTGTCCATATTCTAGGATGAGAAGAAAATTTCATTAGCGTGGTTTAAGCGGATTTGTTGTTGAATAGCTTTCCGTTGTGTGGGGGAGAGGTTTTCTTGCATTAGCAGAGCATGTAGCTCACGCAGTGAAAGATTGTCTAAACTTTGAGAACTTCCTGAAAAAGGAGAGACTTGTTGATGACTACGCTCCTCTGAGTTACTAATAACCTCTCCAGTCAGTGATGGCTTTGCCCAGGAAGTACTACTATCTTGTATTACCTCACGATCCAGTCTTCTCAATGACTTTTCTCTCTCCACTCGATGCTCCTCCACTTTCTGGATATAGAATTCTTCAATTGCCTCATCTGCCATGACAGGGAACTCATCAATAGCCAGAGAAGTGACATTGTCAGTCTTATGTTTCATCACTACCATCTCAAAGACTTCTGTCTCTTGACCACTATTGAAAAACGGACTTTTCAGTTCTAATTTCAGTGCTAGATTATTATGAAAGATACCATCAATAGTCTGAGCATGGAGAATACGGTGTAAAGTGAGGGTAGTATAGATGCCCGAGTCTGAGAGCTTTCGAAGCTCTTCTACAGCAAATTCTGCATCTAGAATGACCTCAGGATGAAAGCTATTCTCACAAATAATAACAGAGAAAAGGGAGGATAATAATAACAACAACAACAATATCATCTGATAGAATACTTTCATTTTCTCAAAGTAGTTTCATCAGAATGGATGAACTGAAAGATGAGATCACTATAATCTAGCTATCTAGTTATCTAGCTATCTAGAGAATTGGCGTTACAACACCCCATTTCAGAAAGTAGTGTTTGCGTGCGAAATATTCTGATAGAATTCGAAGATGGGAAGTTAACGTCATTTCCTTGAGAAGAAGAGATGGAAGAGTGACGGTGCCAGCAGCTGGCAGTGGAGTGCAGGCAGCACAGCAGGCAGCAGCAGACAAGGCGAATGGTTGAAAGGAAAAAGAGAATATCTCCCTTTCCCCCCTTCAGAACATTTTCCTCTCCTCTTTCCTATCACCACACCTCATCAGAACTTATTCTGATCGATTCTATTTTGAGACATCCTTAGGAAAAGTCAATCCTTTCGTAATCAATATCATTATTTTTGTTGTTCGAAAAGAATGCTAGCTCAAGTTGTACTTGTATCAAAATCCACTCGTTCTGTCTTGTCTTCTGTTGGTCGGTCAGGTCAACTCATCCGATCTTATCATGAAAATATTATTGATCATTATGAGAATCCCAGAAATGTGGGTAGTCTCGACAAGAATAAGAAGAATGTTGGCACTGGTAAGTGGTTGATCTTTCCCACGCTGAATGAGAGATAATTTGACACCATTCTCTATGTGTCTCTGATAGGTTTGGTTGGAGCTCCAGCTTGTGGAGATGTCATGAAGCTGCAAGTGGAAGTTGATGAGAACGGTAAGATCGTTGACGCCAAGTTTAAGACCTTCGGTTGCGGTAGTGCGATTGGTGAGTGTTCAATGATAGGAAGCAATTTTACCCTCTGATAATGCCCATCTAATCTTAATACCATGTTGACTATTAGCTTCCTCGTCAGTTGCCACGGAGTGGTTGAAGGGAAAGCTTGTTGATGAGTGTCTCAACATCAAGGTAGGCTAGGCTCTACCTTTCACACACACTTACCAATTAATAACCTTAACGCTTGATGCTTATTATATAGAACACTGACATTGCAGCTCACTTGAAGTTACCTCCTGTGAAGTTGCACTGCTCCATGTTGGCAGAGGATGCCATCAAGGCGGCCATCAAAGACTATCAAAGCAAGAACAAAGTGAGCGTTCACAAGTCATCTGCTTGAGAACCTTCCCTTTGGTCTTCTTGATCTTCTATTGGAGAGCAAGCTCCCTTGCTAGTTTAGTTACCCTCTCGCACACTACCTTCTTTTCCTGGTCTGGTGGTCCATGTGTACATAAGCCATTTTGTGCATATCTCTGTGAACTCTAATTTAATTATTTCTTTACGCTTAATGGAAGCAGAACTATTTTGATAGCAACTAACCAGCTAACTAACTTCATCGCTCACCAAGCCATTAGCAGCAACCTTCATCACAAGATGATGGTACCATCTTCACATGTACATTCTTATTCCTGCCCCACACATGATCATCATCTATACACAGATCGATCCTAGAGTCTGCATTTACCATCAAAACGGTTACTTCTGTGATTTTGGCTTTTCTTCGGACACGTCAAATTTGGGGTCAAACTTGGAAATATCTCGAAAATGACTGAAATGCAGTCTCAACTTTTCCCTCTCTTCCTCTGTCAGAGGGGGTAGTTCGAACTGACGGGACATGTTATATGCATCTTGAAGATGATTGACCGCTGAGGCATGTTCCTTTTCACGTAATCGTACAGTCTCTTCACTGACTTTCATAAAGATCACAGTCTTTAAAAGCATGGCAGATAGCATTCCACCAACAGCAAAAGCAAAAATACGGTTTGTTGTTGACATTTTCTTTGTGTGGAAAGTTGAACTTCTAGGACCAGTATCCCCTTCTTTGTTCGCTCTCAGCTCTGAGGTGCTTGACCGTTCTTCTCTATGATAAGGCAGACGAACGCTGTTATTTTGTTGTCATACAAACAACGCAAGCAACCACCTCATCGGACAGAAGACGTGAGAGAACCAACTCTAGAATGCTAGAATGCTAGAATGCTAGAATGCTAGAATGCTAGAGCGCCAGAAAACCAGAGTGCTAGACTAGAATGCTAGAGTGCTAAAGTGCCAAATCTTGTCAACCCATTCATTCAGTCATCAGCTCGTTCTGTTCATTGTATTGTATTTATATATATATTTTTAGTTTCAATGGAGAAGGATTCATCTTCCCTTTCACGTGGATTGTCTAATGAGAAGGATAAGCAAGATTCTTCTTCTTCTTCTTCTTCCACGTCAGAGTTGTTGTTGCTCTGTCATGAAGAAGGACAGCAGCCTCTGTGTGGATGTGGTTGTGTTCCAGTTGGTATGAAATCTCTTTTCCAGATGGCAGAATTAAGAGCTAAATGGAAGAAACAACAACAACAAAAGCAACAACAACAAGCACAGCCTCAGACTTCTTCGCTCCCTTCTCAGTCACACCCTTAGCCTTGTTGTTCATACACTTATAGTGCAGTTAGATCATCTAGTCTATTATCTTCATCTAATAGCCTCTGTGATAGTCACACCTTACACCCCACAGCCACAGCAAGAACTAAATTGGCTGTAGTGGACGAGGATGTTAAAGCAGATCATCTCCTCTTTCCTAGACCTCGTCCTTTCTTCTGCACTGCTGGATGATGATGAAGTGTTGGTCTACAGTATCTACACTGTATGATGAAGTGTTGGTCTACAGTATCTACACTGTATGATGAAGTGTTGGTCTACAGTATCTACAC